>WTSP01020302.1:92902-121048 GCA_025331215.1 Actenoides lindsayi
CTTATTCCCTTTCTCTTCCCCTTTGGGGAGGGAGGGGGGTTAACAGAGAGCATCTGTTATAGGTCTAAGGGGCTGCCATGACCCTAAACCGTGACAGCTTGTAATACATTATTCTCAAATGTTCATTAAAACATACAGTGTGACTTCTCTTGAATTTCATTGTAATGATTGAAGAGGTATGATATGGATTTAGGTAACTGTGAATTGAATCATGTTAATACTTCATCAGAAGTTTAGTAAGAAATTCCAGAGTTAAGGAAAAAAAAATCCCCTTTTCCCAGTGTAGTCATTCAATCATAAATGTGTACTTTATTTGACATTTTCTACAGTTCTGAAATGCAACTCTCATATAGGATAGAGACCTTGGCTTCATATATAAAGCTCCAATGTTTTGTCAAATCTGACACTGAATCTGAATTCAAATGGTTTGTATGACTTCCAAATTCCAAGTAACTGAATTCAGTTTGCCTTTCTGCTCTCTCTTCATAAATACACTTCTCTTCCTTCTACTTTAATCTAATCTTTCTTTTCCAATTATGCCCCCCTTCAAGTAATATCTTTACTTACAACACATGAATGATGACTATGCTGTGTTTCCTAAGGAAGATAATGCCAGTATTGTAAATACATTTCTAGCAGGCACACAACACATAAAGAATCCATATGATTTTACTGCTGCCAGATTCAGCCCTTCCTCTTTCCTTACAGGTTTGGCTGAATTAAGGCAAGCCAAAATTCCAGCATCTCACATAATAACTATATGCAGCAACAAATACTGAGACAGAAAAGTAAAAATTAATGGAGGAGTATTAGACATTTATAATTGTTTCAACCTGCCTACAGACAGAGTAAGCTATGCTAATAGTGGGTGAGGGTTTTTTGAGTTTGAAACATCAAGGAGGACAGAGACATTAACACAACAAACCCTCAGACCTGATTCTAAGACAACTCCTGGAGTTAACTCATCTATCCCATTTCTGATCCCTTGTTAAACTCTGATCCCAGTAATGCACAGCAATCTGATTTCAAAGAGATTTCAGTGCAATTCACAATTATTTAATAATCCACACACTCTAAGCCTCCTTGTACAATTGGGGTCTTTGTGTGCAGGAGACAAGAATACTGGTTTTTGTCACTTAAGTACCACGCAGATGTACAAGTACACTTCAGACATCAGTTACAGTTAGCACAAAGCAAAATATCTGGTGATATTTTTAAACATTATCAAAGAAAGAAAAAGATTCTTTCAAGGAAACATTTGCTCTAGGTGTTTTAAGACCAGTTCCCATGTGTATGCTGGAAATAGAAAATACTTACAACTGGTCATTTTTCTGAAGTAAATGAAGTTTTATTTTCTTTTTACATTATGTTCCCTGATAGAAGGAACACTGAAGTTATCATGTACAAAGAATGGAGATTTTTTCATCCTTTCCACCCAACAATAGAAAAATCAAACCACAACATACATTAGACTGTAGAAAAATAGAAAACAATCTTACTTTTGGGAAACAAAACCAATTCGGCCTATATATCACTTTCTAACCCAGTAAACTGAAAAAAATTTGAAAGTAAAGATCCACCATTAATCAAAATTTTCTATTGTGTCAAGGTTTCTGAGCATTAATCTAAACTAGAAACTTATGAAATTTTCCATGTGAAACATTATAATCTTTCTGATTATAGTCCTTAGTAGCATTTTATGCTAGCTGTCTTGAATATGCTGAGCTGTACTGCCAGCAACGTCAGTATGATGACTAGTTAAAATCTATAGCCTCCTATGCAATCTCAACTACCCAGGTCAGCTCTCAAGAAATAAAAAATTATCATAGCTCCTAGGAAGGTTAATGAGAATATGTTAAAGAATAAAGGGAGGATACTGAAAATCCATACCATATTTTGGTCTAAAATTAAGAAAACAAAAAAAGAAGCAACTCTGAAGAAAAGAACATTTATAGCATTCACTAAATAAGGATAGCATTTTTAAAGTAGCAAACTACTATGTGTATTCTACAATTACAATTAAAATTTCTCAAGTTTAAAAATAGAGTTTCAAATTTTAATAGACAGGATTACTGCAATATATTAAGTTCTTCACATCTCTTTTCCTGCCTTAATGTTTTGGGAGTTTTTAATAGATACATTTTTAACTCCCTATGCAATCAGTGACCCTCATATTTCATGGAAACATCAATTTCAAAATCATCACTATATTAAATGGGTACCCAACAGGGAAGATCCCTGATTCATTACGCAACCGTTCCCATTTTTGACTTTCTGAATTCTTTGCTTGTTTATCACTCTTTTATAATCTCACAAGGGGTTGAGAAGATGACCATATTGTATGGCGTGAAGACCTTCGTACCAAATAAACTGACCAGTTACAAGAAATATTAACTTTGTGTAAAATATTTTCATTGATGGTACTTTTTGCTTAAATTTGTATTTATTGAGCTGAATCAGGTTTTGGGAATTATGTTGTAGAAACAGAAGCTGAAACAGTGGTACAAAATTTTGAAACGCTACCAAATCCAAATTGTCTTCTTTTTTCCCTGAATTTTAATAAATTATACCTAATTGAACAGCAACAGAACTAAAATAGAAGTACTTTAAATTTCTGTTTCCTTACAGTTTCAGACAGCTACCATCTTTCAGCTTCTTACACTCATCTTCCACATACAAAAACCCCGTATTTTTTTCCTTTAACTAGGAGAGATTTTCTCTGGCATATTTCCTGCCATTTCCATCATTTAATTCTTTATCACCAAAGACCTTCAAAAGTTTCTCAAAAGAATGTACTTTTGTACAATTAATTGAATACATTGGAAATCAATCTAGAGGCACAAGCCCCTCTATTTTAGCAAAAATAGGCTTCATGCCTTTGCACTGTGGAGAATTTTTTCTGCTTCAAAACAATATATTTTGTATTTCTGTCAGGCTGATATGCCTTTAACCTACTTAATTTATCTTTTATTCTGTATTAATATTTATTGCCACGGAAGTATACATTATTATCCTATATTTATAATACTGGAATTGTAGAAAATGAGTTAAAAATACTCAGCCATCAAAACACCAACCTTGTGGGCAGGGTACAGCAGCCATCAGCTGTCAGCCTGACTTGGGTTTCATAGCTATCCAGTGGGCAAACAACTTGTTGAACAGGAGGACATTCGACTGTGCTGCAATCCACGCTGAACACTATGGAGGAATGAGAGAAGAAAATTAATTTTACTCATATTTTAGAAACTTTTTTGTAAATGACTTCATGATGAGCAACCAGTTATGCATTAGCCTTTTAATTTAAGTCAGGAAAATAACCTAATGAGTGCATGCTTGGTAGGTGACATTACAAAAAGACTTCCATTCTTGTCAAGATTCACTTTTTAAAAATTATTGATTTGGAAAGCAACTGAACTACTATTAGTTAGTAAAAAAAATTATGAAAGTTAGACAGGCAACCTTAATAATTACACCTGTGAATAATACTAGTTACTAGAATTATACTAGGTTACTGAGAATATATTTTCGCCACAGCTTTTAAAATGGTTAACAATTCATTGATTAATTTTTTTCCTGATTAAAATCTGCTTAAGAAGTAAGAATCCTGGGTTATCGGTAATATTAAAAATAAATAAATAAATTAAACACATACTGTGGATTTATGCCTGCATATGTTAACTATATTTTTAAGGATTTTTCCATTAGGTGGTGTTGTTTAGGTATTTACATATGGTGAAAAAGAAATGCAAACTACCAAATCTTTCTGCATTAACAAGATGACAAACCCTACATTATTAGCAAGACTGATGCTTTTTAGAAAGTGACAAATGCTTAGAAATTAATTAAAAAATAAAAATCAGGCTGAATATACATTTAACCCTGTGAGTCACACTTAGGAAAGTTAAAACCCATCTTTACCTTATTTGGGCCTAAATTTCCAATGTCAACAAACAATACCATCTCAGGTATTACCTATTTGCTATTCCTTATAGTATAATTATACTAAGGAAGTACAGAATAAAACACAGTTCCCTCTTTAAAGAAATAAGGTACCTTCCAACTGAGTAGACAGGGTGAACAGAATGTTATCAGACTGAAAATTATACAGTACGAGATCTCCGATTACTGCTTAAACTTCGCTCCAGTATTGACATTATTACAATGGTCTCCTGCAGTGCTAAAGCAGCTTGGCAATGCTACACCATGCTCCTTGCAAGAGCTGATACCTTTCGAAATCCCATTTTCTGTCTTCTAGTCCTAAATTTTTCAGGTCTGATACTCAAAGGTACACAGCAATAATAATTCCATCAGTCATATAAGACATCAGTCTCAGAATTACATCTACTTAGCATATCTTGTTGAGCATTTAAATGGAAGCGCAAGTTCAGTGAAACCAGTTTACAGGTTATCAAGGTTAGAACCAGTAGGTTTGAAAGTTAATGGTCTTCAGGACAAATTACATGAGTATGTCAGAATCCTCTCTATAGGTGATATTCAGAATCTGCCTTTTTCCAGTTATTTGGAAAGCAGAGCCATATGAGTCAGAGTAATATGACAAGTGCAAGATGTTCTCACAGAGAAATGCAGAATTTAATTAAAGTCCATTTTGTGGAGCAACATAGAAAGTTACTTAATTTAAATGGAAAATGTAAGATTCCAATTACTCATCAATACAATGGCAATTATCAATTTAACTTTTGTATCTCTCTGTAAACACACAAAGATACCTATTTGATTTCAAGACAGGTATACTTGTTTTTATAATATTTCACTTCAAAAAAACCCAGAGTTTTATATTCCATTTTATTAACAAATAATACATCTGAAACAGCTTTTCTGCCAGAACTATACATCACAACAGATATTGAGGATCATGAGCTCATCAGGACATCCAATACAATTTGCACAATTCTGCTGTGCCAAGTAACTAACAATGCCCAGTATCCTGAATTTAATCTGGTAACCTTTCTACCTCCCTGGATTCAAAGCCCCCTCTGCCTCCTCCCCACGTAAGCAGTCTGGGAAAAATCAGCCTATGAGTTTTACAAACGCTGCAAGTCACAGCTAAGGTGCTCCTTCTTCCAAATTAGTTCAAGTTCTTCCCAGTGGTTATAGTGTGCTACTATGTGGCTCACTGACACTGAAAAGCAGCCCAGTCTTCATTTAAAAAGTACAAACACAAGAAAAATTAAAAAGAAACTCCAAATCAAGTGCACTCAAATACAAAATTCTCATGTAATTAAGTGACTATAGCCACTCAGTGGTTCCCCTGTTTGATTTGACTCACCCATTTCTATTTACTTTATACTGATCTCTTACTAGTACTAGAGCACCCTCCAATTCTTGTGAGGATTAGTTGGATTTGGTGAACAAAGGGTATACACCAAGCTGATTCACCACCTACAGAATTTTATAGTCCACACTCCTACCCCTTCTCAGTCTTCTCTCCAAACTTGGAGATCTTTATTACTACATTATTTGATTAATCATAGAACAGCTGAGATTGGACAGGACCTGGAGGTCATCTAGTCCAACCTCCTTTCCAAGGCAGGCCATGTAGATCCGGTTGCACTGGACTGTGCCTAGATAGCTTTTGAATATCTTCAAGGATAGAGACTCTACCATCTCTCTGGGCAACCTGTGCCAGTGCTCAGTCACCTTCACGTTGAAAAAGTATTCCCTGACGTTCCGACGGAGCCTCAGTTTGTGCCTATCGCCTCTGGTCCTGCCATTGTGCACTAACAAAAAGAGCCTGACTTCATCTTCACTCCCTTTCTTCAGATGTTTATATGCATTGATGAGATCCACCCCGAGCCTTCTCTTCTCTAGCCTGAACAGTCCCAGCTCTCTCAGCCTCTCTTCATAGCACAGAGATGAAGAGAGATAAAAGATGAAAGATATGTGAAGATCACACTTTTTTCCAGATTTAGATTGCTTTTTCAAAATGGAAGAAATATTAAGCCAAACTTTCAGATAAACTGAAAACGTTGTAAGTTTACAGGACAGTCTATAATCAGATTCCTCAGTATTTAAAAAGATGTCTCTCAGATTACCTGTACTACTGTCGTAAAAAATAAGACTGCAGACATTTGCCATGGAACTACTCATTTTGTTTTCATATCTTACTTTAATTCCAGTAATTACAAAGTGCTCTTTTCATGATCAGGTTTATTATAAGCTGTTATTATTTATTTTATTCTAAGCTAAAAAAAAAAAAAAAAAAACCAAACAAAAAAAAAAACCCCAAAAAAACTGTCTAAAGAAAAAACTCACAGAAGCTTTAATCTTTAACTATATGGTTTGACAAATATGTATGTTCAAGAACTAACAAACATATTGGAATTTCCTACCAGCAAAAGTGTACCTGATCAACCTTTTCTTATGAGTCTTGAGAAACTTTCTCATGCACTTAATTTGTATGCGGTAGCATCCGATAGTTACTATTTTTTTCTATGAGAATGCAGCAGAAACCCTACCACAGCTGTAGACTGTGACATAACTGAAGTAATGTGCAACCTTTTTTGTAAACTACATAACTGAAGGTCTTGGATCATGAAACTGTTATTACCTAGGTGAAAATAATACGTTAACACGAATATACTAAGTTTCACCTTTACATATTAGGCTGACTTTTGAACAAGTAGAATGTATAGTTTAGGGGCAAGTTCTAAACAGCTACCAATGCATCTAAAAGTCCAGGATCAAGGATGTATTTGCATCGCTGGTGCAACACAGTGGTTCAGCACAGGAAAGACATCGTATTTTTCCAGAAGTCACAGCTTTCTGAGGGTCCAGTATAAAGGGTATACAGCCTGCTTTTATAGCAGCTAGGAAGCACAATATAACACCCTCTGCTTTCAGTCCAAATGCATTTCATGTGGTGCCTCAAAAATAACACATCTGATAATGGTAGTTACACTTTCTGCTCTGGGAGATGAAGAAAGTAAGCATGGAAGTGCCTCTCCATGGCAATGCATCATCCTTTTCACATTTCTTCACACTTCAAAATGTATCAAATACAACCAGAACAGATGGCATTCCTGCACTTTCATTGCAGCTGTATCACTGAACCACTTCCTTAATTTCCCTATCATAGGTATTTCCCAACATGGACCCTTACATTTGCTGATTTTTTTTTTTCTATTCCCTCACAATCATTGTCAATTTAAGTAATTTCTCCAACTGCAATAGAAATGTACCTGTAATTATTCCCCACTCATTCTCTCCCGCCCTTTACCAACCTCATATGTTCTCTCAACAGCAGCTTCTAACAGAGCACCCAATAAAACAACACGTACTATTTCTGTAAGCAACAGAGTATAAAAAAATTAAAACATTATGGAACTCTCTATCAACTACATATGAAGACTTGATTTTGCTGACACTTGTCCTTAGTGCAAGACTAACCTTCCAAACCTGATTTTCAGTGCTGAAGACATGCCAGTGAATCATTTCACACTACCTATGAAATTTTGCTGCTGATTTCAGGCTTTACATTGAGCCCTCACTGCACAGAATTCCCCAAAGCAATAAGCCAAACAATAACAGTATCTTTACAACTGTATTTAAACCAAGATTTGATACCAGGAAAAAAAACCATTTCAGTAACAGTAATTTTCAGGCTATGCAAGGGTTCTGGAGAAGGTGAGTGAATGAAAGCTCTGCCAGAAATACGTCTAGAACAAAGACAAATGAGCAGTCATTTCAACAGAGGTTCTGTCCAGCATGACATTTCCCAATGCTTCCCCAAGGATGTCAGAAACTAAGAGATGACATTCCCCACCTCACCATATGCAACAAAAAAGTTATCAATAAAGCTACAGCAAACATTTGTTGGGTAGCTGCCAAAGTAAACCATTTACCTTTCTTTATTCAGAAGTGGTAGCTAGAGTTCCTATTACAACTTCAGCAAAATACCTTTCAGATTAGATTTTAACTCCATCTTTAAATAAACATGATTTAAAAAATGTCACTGCTCATAGTAACTTAGCTTCTCAGCAAAAGAGGTGCATATACTCCCACAAATCTTGTTTCGTGTTATTCACACATTCTATAGCTCCATTTGAGACCACTCATTTAAACCATAAAAAAAATGCAACACATTTTCAGGAGTAATTTCTACGAACCGTAACTCCCATCTTAAAGCTAAATTCGGAGTTCATTCAGTAAACTCACTGCTCATGAATGGGTGGTTATTTACAGCTTGTAGGAATAAAGCAGGTTGCTTATGGCACCAGACCACTGTTATATCTCACCTCTGATCTTAGCAAGTGCACCAAAACAGAAGGGATACAATCTACATGTCCTCAGAAGGTATCACAACTGTGACATGGTTGGAGCAGGAATGAGTAAAAACATTTTGAACAAATTAATCTGGAGGTTAATCATAGAACAGTTTGGATTGGAAGGGACCTTAAAGATCATCTAGTGCCAGCCCCACTCCACCATGGGCAGGGATACTATCCACTAGATCAGGTTCCTCAAAGCCCCATCCAACCTGGCCTTGAACACTTCCAGGGATTTGGTCATCAACAATTTCCCTGGGCAACCTGTTCCAGTGTCTCACTGCCCTCCCAGTAAACAATTTCTTCCTAATATCTAATCTAATTCTACCCTTTTTCAGTTTAAAGCTGCTAGCCTTTGTCCTAGCATTACACTCTCTAACAAAGTGTTCTTTTCCATCTTTCCTGTAGGCCCTCCTTAAGTATTGAAAGGTCGTTCTAAGGTCTCCCCTTAGCCTTGTGTCTTCTCCAGGCTGAACAACCCCAACTCTCTGTCTGTCCACACAGGGGATGTGTTCCAGTCCTCTGATTATTTTTGTGGCCCTCCTCTGGACACACTCAAGCAGGTCCACGTCTGTCTTATACGGAGGGCCCCAGAGCTGAAGAGAGTACTGCAGGTGGGGTCTCACCAGAGCACAGGAGAGGGGGAGAATTGCATCCTTCAACCTGCTGACCACACTTCTTTTGATACAGTCCAGGACACAGCTAGCTTTCTGGGCTGCAAGCACACACTGCCGGTTCATATTCAAATTTTCATCCACCAACACCTTCAAGTCCTTTTCCACAGGACTGCTCTCAATCCACTCATCACCCAGACTGTATTTGTCCTTGGGAATGCTTGACCCATGTGCAGGACCTTGCACTTGGCCTTGTTGAACTTCATGATATTTGCACAGGCCCACCTCTCAAAGCCTGACAAGGTTCCTCTGGGTGGCATCCCTTCCCTTCAGTGTATCAACTGCACCACACAGCTTGGTGTCATCCACAGACTTGCTGAGGAATGCCACTCATCACTGAGCGATAACACAGATAAAACTAAGCTACTAAGCTTCTTCACTGTTCACTTAAATCAAATGCCACTGCCTTTAATCATTGTATTCCTACAGTAAAAGAAGTAGAAGAGGAAGTGGATCTCAAAATGAAAGATTTTCTTTTTATTCTAGCATTTACTGTTAAGGAAACACTTTCTATTTTCTTTTCAGTAACTCGGTTGCCAATCACAGTATTTGAACATATGCAGTTCTCAGCAGAAGGCTCCAAACTCAAATGCTACTGTAAACTGAAGGGCAGTGACATCTTATTTAAGCACAGAAATAAACATATTTTATGCTTTAATTGCACAACGCACTTTATATTGGCATAAGGCAGTACTGCTATTAAAAGAAGCAGTCTTCCCAGTTTCTTGGCAACTTATTTACTGGTGCAAAATGCCTATGTTGGCTGGTTAAAGCAGACATGGAGGTGCAGGAAGAGCACTCTGGTACCAGCACTTGTAGAACAAAACTTTTTAGGTCTGTGGCAAAGCAAGGAAAACAGTTTTCTCTGTTCAACAGGTAAACTCCATAGACATAGTGATACTATTTAGTAGTGACATCAGACCCATAAAAAACTTTGCATGAACACTTATCTGCCAGGCCTTATACTGCCCCTTGTTCCATTTTTTCCAGCAACCATTAATTTTTTTAACCATTTTTCCAATGGCATTAAAAACAGAGGAAATACGAAACAGAGCACTTCCAGTTCAGTTTCTCTCCAACTCTTCTTTCCTACAACTCTTCAGGATACCAAGTCAAACACTGAAGATTTAAGTTTTACTACCAGGTTTACCATGTGCTGAATAAATATCCTTGCCATGTAAGAAGCATTATCTGACTTCACTTTATAACCATTATTTTAGTAAATCTATGTAGATAATTTGTATAGTGTTCATATATACATAAAACCAATTATTGACAGTAACATATGTATATCCAGAGAATAAATGGCATAAAACAGTGCAGGAGAGGCAGGATGGACTAGATTACCTCCAGAGTCATCTAGTTTTCCAACCACAATTATTCTATAAGCTTATGAATATACAATCCTAATTAAACAAGATATCCTGTTGCCTGTTCTTAAAGAGATTTATTTAAAAACACAGCCAGTGGGAAACATAATGGAACAGTTCAGATGGAAAAAAAAATCCAGGAAGTTTCATGCTCATTGGCAAATTAAAAATAAAATCCCTAAACTTTCTACAAGTAAAAAAATACTCCAGTGTTTGTTTAGTCTATAATTTTCTTGAAATATCAAGTACAACTTACGTTGTCTATAAAAGTAAATTTTACACTCTTTAAAAACAAAGGTCCTCTGAAAAGTGAAAAATAGTTCAGATTCGTAAAGATTTTACCATTAAGAAAAAAAAAAAGCCTTCTGTGGCAAGTAATTAGCATACTAAGATTTGTCAACATTCACCTACTCCTTTTTCCCTGTCCTCCTTTCTTGTGTTGGCTTGTTTTTCCTTTGTGATCTTCCTGTTAGGTCAAACAGAAAATGAAAGAAACATCTAGGCCAAAGTTATAAAAGTCAACTTGGAGAGCCACTGGAGAGCTCGACAAAAATCAGGCTATGTAGTGACTATTAATTTCATATTAACAGCACTCCTTTTATTTTTCCTTAAACTCAAGTCACTGCAATAAGTAATGACCCCACTTCCTCTGTAGTTTAGCCATTACATCTTTCATCAACTATCACTGTGGGGATAAGTCAAGAGTACCCACCTATACTCCTCAGCCTCTTAACCATCGTGCGAGAAACACACTTTCATCATCTCTCAATGTAAGGGAGAACTCTCTGCTTTCACTTAGCCTCTCAGTTTCTAACCCTCATGGCAAAACTTCACATTTCCCTTAAATTTCACTAGTCTCCTTCCCCAATCTTTTCAAAACCTCTGCTCTTCTACTCTGCTAACATGCATCTTCACTTTTCCAGTCCCATGTACTTTCGCCTCAAGGTCCTACAACAAAAAATACAAACTACTCCAGAAAATAACAGAGTTACATAAATCCACTAATGCAATAAATAATCACATATTCAATTTGAAGATTCTGCAGTACTAAAAAGCTGAAAACAATCTTCAAGAAGTAACTTACAAAGGTGTTTGGATAGAGTTATTTGCAAACTACAGGATGGGAATGCAAGTAATAGTAATGAGGACATGATCAGAGCTAACATTTATTTTGAGAAAAAAAAGAAATAATCCTAAAATCAGTAAGATAAAATTCAGTAAAGACTTACTTTAAGTATATATATAGGAAGAATTAAAACATACAAATAGAGTGAGGTTCAGTAGCGCTCGTGCTACAGAAAGATTGTGGGATCATAGCATTTCGCAAACTCTAATTCCTGGAAAGAAGTTAGTGCTTATTTAGAATTCTGTATTAAAGACAAAGTAATTATTTTACAGTATTTAGCACTGATAAAGACTCACTCAATGTAGCAGTCTGCTTTTGGACACCACATTTTAAAGACGAGGATAAACTTCAGAAAACTTACAGAGAGACAGTATAACAAGGAAGGAGTACAAGAAAATTATGCCATAAGAAATTACAGCTAATTATAAATGAAAGATGACTAAGGTTGACAAAATATTCCAGAAGAGAAATAATTATAGTGATTTGTTCGCCAGCTACTCAGGATAGTGAATGAAAAGGTTTACTTAAATTTCCACACAGGCAGATTTGCATTGCATAGTAGGAAAAACACAAAGAGAAACACTAGAAGATACAAAGACTATACAATCTTCTGTGGGGGAATTAAGAAAATGTTAAGCATAGGAATGGCACAGCTTAAGCATACTTGAACCTGTCTGCATATAAGATTTTGGATTATACAATTTTATACGCTTGCTTTCATCCCTCTGTTTTTATTATTCATCTTTACCAAAGCCTGTATCAAAAAGAAGAGCGTGTTACATCTTCCACTTCACTGAGAATAATAAATCACAAGAAAGGATGATTCGTGTTCTCATGAAATGGAAAATAGGTAAATACTGAAAATGTTGTAATGTGTTCACTATGCTCCCCCACAGTCCTTTCTCTCTGCAGATTTTATCTCTGCAGATATTAACGGTCATCGCTTTGTCATCTAGAGAAATCTTAAGACAGAAACCTGAATTCCCTGCCCATGCACAATATATTCCCACTATGAAAAACCTTTGTATAATCTAATCAGTATTTAAAGTATGTCACTTTCACCAGTAGCATCCACAGAAATACAATATACTCACTAGGCTACTTTTCCCTTTTTGCTCAGTTTAAATTTATGTCTGAAGAAAAAAAGAAAGTAGTTTATCATAGTTTTGTTTTGGTTTTTGATGGGTATTATCCATAAATAATCATTTTAAACTTGAAGAGTCAGAAGACTTTACAAGCCATAGAGGCTCGATTATATGCAATTATATAGGTTATTGTCATACAGTTAGAAAAAAACAAACAACAACAACAAAAAAGTCATGTCTACTTTTACCTGGTTTACATTCATAGAGATCACAGCATTCCCCTGGCTTTCCTGATGCCTTGGAAACCAGTATATTCAAATAGCCAGGCTGGCAAACCTTCCTCAAGCAGCCTGCAGGGTTGCACACACAACGGCTCGGGAGTGGACAGCATTCACCAGGAGGAGCATAGCCTTCAATCAAGATGGAATCTTCTGGACAGCGAGGAGAAAACTGGACTTCACAGCGGGCTTTGGAGCAATCAGGTTTCTCTTCTGAAAGGGAGAGAAAAAGCAGCATGCTATAAATGTCAGTAAAACACTGTATTGAAGCTGTAAAGATGAACTCAGATAAAACTCCCTTTTTTATCCTTCCCATCTAAACCATAAAAAGAAAAGGAAACTGCTGCTGATAAACTGATTAGCAACAATTATGGAATGTGTTTTAAAAAATTTTCTAATTGCAAGATGATGGGTGTGTTATGAAATATTTTACCAAAATTCTAATTTGTGCAATGTGCATGTATGCTGAACCCACATAGCCTCAAAAAACAGTTGTGAAGCTACACATTTGACCACGACATTAAGAAACACTTGTCATATCATGCTGTTCCTGATGTTCACACCTGCAGTTTCCTAAGACTTTCCATTATGAGCAACTGATTTTAGTTCACTGATTTATTAAACTTGAATGACCTGAGATTTCATATATTCAAAAAGCTGGTAAAAAGTTCAACAGCTAACATATTTAGAGAGTCCATACATTAGCAGAAGAGGATTTTTCCTGTACACACTCCAAATGCTCACATTAAAAGTGTTCCTATGTACTTCAGTAGCTTGAACAGTAAATAAGAAGAGGTTTGACTAGCACTGGCTACAGGCACTATAGGTTTGAGGCACTGGCTGCAGGCACATAGCAGTAAGAAAAGGAATATTGAGGAACAAAGTCAACAAGTTGGTGGGAATGGTGACAAGGTGAACAACCACAGATAAGATAGAGACTGAAAACATAAAAGAAGGTTCTTGGACAACCCTCTTCCAAAACCTGGAAGAGAAGTCAAGATTCCTCATTCTCAGTAAAATTTATCTTAATTCTGGCAAAAATGTTGTGTTGTGCCCTCCAATGACTACATCACCCTGGGAAAAATCTGACCACTCCCATAACCAATTCAGTCCATAATGCAAACTGTGAGAAACTTGCTTGTTTTGAAGAGAGCTTCACTTTACTCAATATAACTGAGTACCACTAAAAAACAAGTGGATTTGAGACACTCAGAAGAGAAATATCTTTAGATCAATAGGACATGGTGACTTCAGTGTTTGAAGACGACGCAGGGAGCCTTCCCAGGTCTGACCAGAAAAAAAAAACTCATAACAACAGAAAAAGAAGATTTGAATTTATAAACTGTTTGTACCACGCCTTGGTTATTTTCAAGTGTGAAAACTAGATAGTTCTACAACGATCACTATTACTCCTACAAAAGTAATTGACTGTTTTTCTTGTTGTCATTAATTAGATGAAGAATACTAGAAATAAGTAAAACAACTAACTTTATTAATCTGATGTTTAAGATATGGCCATTTTAGAAGTTAATCTTTAGTGATAATTTCAATGATTGAATAAAACATAGCAAATATGAACATCTCTGATAAAAACTCAAGAACATGTTCTCCAAGATTTAAGTAACTCACTGTTTTGGGAGTTAAAAGTTAATGGATATTGTGTTTGAGCTTTCTAAACTAAAATCAGCACAGCAAATACGTAATTCTGCTTCCAAACATACTCTGAATTGTCAAGAACAGCAACAGGTTTTTTTTTTTCAGACGATCACTTTTACATTTAATTTTAGTTATATTCTTTGGAATTCTAGGTCATATTGAAGAATCAAAGCAGTACTGCTTGTCTGCATGGTTGATTTGCTAACTGTGCTTTAGTTTCGTTTAAGCTTAAAGGGGTATGATGCCTAGACATGTAAGTGCCTAGAAAAATATTAGCAATTATTAACAGTAAGACCTTGGTTAACAGAAATCATGAATATAAATATTTGGCTCAATTTTAGTTGCCAAATATAGCAAAACAGAATAAAAAAAATAATTACACATTTCCATCATGTACAAGTACTTTATATTTTTTTCCTACAAGCAACAGAGATTACTAACTTAAATGTGACACTGGATAGCATTGTAACTCTTCTCTTACAGTTAAAAACCTCAGTATCTATATTTAAAATAGCCTATGCTAGATACGTACTTTGCCTAGAATTTTAAATAACATTTGTAAGACCAAGTTTTTTTTAAATGTACCCTTATGTTTAGGTTCTTATCTGCTTTATTAAACACATCGCTCAGACTGAACATTACTAGTTACAACAGAGGTTCACTGCAAAAAATTGTAAAAATAATATAACATACAAGTTTCAGTATTTTACTGATATTCTTTAGTTTACTGATATAATACAAGGGTCAACATTTTAGCTTTATAAAACATTTTTACTGAAAAGTTTACCTACTATTTTTACTTGACTGCATTTTCATACACATGTCTATATTGAGGTGTTTCCTTAAGGACTGTTTGCATTTGACCAATTTAAGCCAACTTTGAGAAGTGTGAGGTTTCTCAGAAACACATGGCAAACTGTTGGGCTACAGACTATTCAGAACGCTAGATACATTTATTTCGAAGACCAATGCAAAGTCTGCTGTTGGAATTGATGAGATCACCTAACAAAAATTACCAAGAAAACAAGGATATGACACTATCAGCATGTAAGACAACATCACAAACAGTAGAAGAGAAAGAAATTTTAAACAGAGAACTGCAAAAAGTATTTTTGTATTAAATATTCACTTGGTGTTTCATAATTATTATCTTTGATTATCTTTTCCACATTATTGTGCTCAATGTAGTGAACTGTAACAGAACACAAAAGGACTCTACTATTAAATAAGACCAGCATCATTTTCAGAGGAAATGGTTTAAACACAAACATCCACCACCTTGCAATGACATGTTTGTGTTTTAATTCCACAGGTTATATAACACCACCAGATATTTAGAAATCAAATTTAAGCTTTTCTTGGTAATCCAGTGTCACTACTACTTTTGTACTTCATAGTTCTGAAAAATAAACAAAGATCCCTTCCTACTTCTGTTTGTGTAAATATTGTGCTTCCAAATTATATGGCAAAGTATTCCCTTCCCAGTACACAAATGCAACTGAGCAACAGGAAAGTCAAATATATTTGATTTGAGCTGGATCAGTCAACAGACAATTGTCCTTCAGCTTCCCTAACACCAGCCCACAGCAGAATCAAGGGCAGGTAAACTTTCTGCAGTATAAATCATGATTTGTTTCTTGATTTTGTTGTGGTTTTCCCTTTGTGGAATGAAGCAAGTGGCTGAAGTAATACGTAATTGACAGTATTTTGACAGTGTTTATTTTGACAGTGTCAATATGTAATCGACAGTGTTTTCTTGTAGAGTCTTTACTTCATACTTCTGAAAATAAACTTTATCCACAACATGAAAATCCAGCAGCTCCCAGTGTAGCATTACTCTACTTAAAATTTTAATCAGCTAGCACCAGACTAGTGTAACTGCCTCCTGAGCCCAGCACTCCCTACAATAAAAGAAGGTGGAAGTTCTGTTTTAATGCTGTTGAATGAAAGCTGAAGAGGGTTCCTCATTTTGCTACCAAGCCTGAATAAAAGACACTACTTTTAAGCAACCACCACAAAAAATTTCAATGCTGTTCATCTTATTATCTAAGCAAATGGCAAGGATACCCATCTTCTTTATTTTCAGGGATATAGGTTTGTTGCATATGGGATGTATTGCCACAATTCATTGTACTAAACATGTTTACCTTTTCATTACTTGATCGAAGAAGACATCAAAATTGAATTTGTTCTCAAATTAAATTACAACCATTAATACAGTCACAAAGTGTCACTGCTCTAGCAGGATTCATGATTTAATTCCATTTGGTACAGCTATTTAAGATTTTATCAAACAAGAAGAATAGTTTAATAGCTCTTCTTTCCTTTATTAACACTGCCAGCCCTTCAAAAGAAACACATAAGAAAATACATCGGAGCAGAATAACTTAAAATAAAACATTATCTATCTCAAAAGACAGAAAGATAAGGCAATGGTATTCCACAGAAAACAACTCTGAAATCACTCAACAGTGACATTTTTGCTACTTTACCCATTTCACATACCAAATGGGGACTATTTAAAGCAGCTTCTCAACAGACCAACTTAGATTCACAACAATAACCTATTGATTTTCCCTGTCAAATACACACAAACACTACGAAGCACTGACCTGTCTCCCAGATGTTGTTATTACACAAATCAGGATCTTCCTAACCAACAACTGACCCCCCTAGGAATCAGTACTGGGTCCAGTCTTAATCAACATATTCATCAATGACCTGGATGAAGGGATGGAGTGTACCCTCAGCAAGTTGATGATGATATGAAAGTGGGAGGAGTGTCTGACACACCAGAAGGCTGTGCTGCCATTCAGAGAGACCCGCACAGGCTGGAGATTTGGGCAGAGGGAAACCTAATGAAGTTCAACAAAGGCAAGTCTCCCCCACCTGGGGAGAAATAACCCCATGCACAAGTACAGGTTAAGGGTTGACCTGCTGGAAAGCAGTTCCACAGAGAAGGATCTTGGAGGCCTGGTGGACAAGTTCACCATGAGCCAGCACAGTGACCTTGTGACCAAGAATGCCAATGGTATCCTGGGGAGCACGGTGAATTAAGATGAGTGTGAACAACAGGTTGAGGAAGGTTCTTCTCCCCCTCTACTCTACCACATCTGGAGTACTGTGTCCAGTTCTAGACTCCCCAATTCAAGAGAGACACGAAACTACTGGAGAGCGCGCAGTGGAGGGCTACAAAGATGATTATGGGATTGGAACATCTCTCTCTACTAGGAAAGGCTGAGAGACCTCAGTTTGTTTAGCCTGAAGAAGAGTAAACTGGGAGGGGATATTATCAATGCTTACTAATATCTAAAGGGTGGGTGTCAAGAGGATGTGGCCATTCTTTTTTTCAGTGGTACAACAAGGGACAACAGGCAGAAAGAGGAAGTTTCACCTAAACATGAGGAAAAACTTCTTTACTTTGAGGATGACAGAGCACTAGAACAGGCTGCCCAGAGTTTTTGGAGTCTCCTTCTCTGGAGAATTTCAAACCCCCCTGGATGTGATCCTGTGCAAACTGCTCTAGACAAACCTGCTTTAGCAGGGAAGTTGGACTGGATAATCCCCAGAGGTCCCTTCCAACCCCCATTATTCTGTGATTCTGTGAATATCTTCAAACAAGGTATCAGAACTTAAACTTCATTTTATTATCTTTATTTTGATAATAAACAGAATATAAGTGATTAGTATGTGTGCCCAGAAACAGGATAACTTTGTTTTTCAAAGCAGTGTATCAAACCTAAAAAGTTAGATCTTAATACAAAGGTTACATGGCAGGAAGGCATGTATGCATCACGTTCTCCTAATCATAATGGAGATTTCCTCTCAAGAACAATTTCATACAACTCTGACTGTAGGTAGAAAGACCGTAAAACTATTTGTTAAAGCAGATGTCTCTTTTGTAACTAAGAGTTTGTACTCAGGAAACTTATCACATTCATTAAAATATATTGTTATTAAACACAGTTTTACCTCTACCCTTGAAGCAGCTGATAGGTCTCATTCAATAAGTTGACTGTTTTACCAAGGCAAGAAATTGCTTATACAACTAAGCAATTACTTTATTGAATTGAGAAGCTGTATGTACTTTTTCTGTTTTTCACAGAATCAGACAGCTAATGGAAAAAGCATATACAACTGAATACATTTCAGTCTCTCAAAACAACAACAAAAAAAGCATTAACAAGGAGAACAATTACTTGTCAAGGATGCATCCGTCAAACTTCTCATATTAAGTCTGAACAGATAACCTACAACCCACTAAGAAAAACTTACTTGGCTACAAATGTTGCCTTTATGTTCAGAAAAGCAGCATTTCAAATTACTACACAATGAACAGAAACTACAAGTTGGTTTGCTGATGAGGTTTCCCTGTGGGATGCGTTCTCTTTATAGCCTTTCATCAAACACCACTGAAGCTGGAAGCATTCTCGTATCTCTGACACCTGACTAGTCTGAGCCAACAAAGAATCTCTACACAGATAAAGGAAGAGTGTGGATCAATCAAGCTTTTACAAGCTATCTATTATGAGCCAGTCAATCTTCTCAGTGAATTCAGAACTATCTCTCGAAAGAAAGCATTTGAAATAAATTGAACACAATCCAAACAGGAAAACTGACATTTTGATGAATTCAAAATAATACTCCTATCCTTGGAAGTAAAGTTCGTATCTACTCTGAAAGGCAGACTTACAGACCATTCAATATAAAATTATTCAGTTTATCAATGACACTGCTATTTCTGGGTATAAATTACTACTGGTACCAGATTTGTACAGATGTGCATTTCAAGACTAACTTTACTTTCTCTAGGTCTGAATGTTTGGCTTACTTGCTGTTATTTTGCAATTATCCTGCAACAAGAACCTGCCTTTACAAAGCACATGACAGAGGAAACCCTACAATTACCAAGAACAGCTGAAACACCTATGTTACAACATGTAACTGAACGATAAAAAGCCTGAGTAAGTTACATTGTACTGTATACTTTAAATATTAAGGCAGGGTTCATCCATTTAAAAGGTCAGGATGTCTCAAAAACATTTCTCATTTTCATTTGGTTTTCATCTCAGAAGTACACAGGAAAGCTGTAGCATCTCAGAAGTCACAGCATAACAACATTCCAACCGAACTTTCCCTGCAACCACAGTATATTGTTATGTAGTGCATGAGGGAGAGGACAGTAATCTTCAAAGGATAAAATAAAACCAAGAAATATAGATGTGGATTTATTTTTTTTCTTTGCCATTAACATTAGAAAGAGTGTCCCTAGAAAGTTTCTAGCAACAGCTATAAAGCTAGAACTTTCACAAAATTTCTCCATATCAAAAACTACTATGTAAGTTTTTGTTTTAAATTATGTGTCCCAACTTAGGAAGTTATTATGGGTAAGTGGAGGTATAACAGCAAGTGACTAAAGTCTTTTGTTACAAATGTTTTATCTGAGAGAAGGTAACTTTTCTTCCCTGAAAGGTTTATACAATACTCACTCAAACTGGTCACTAGTTAGAGCTGTTGTTAGCAAGACAGTCATTGAATACAGGTATTCTAGATTTCAGAGGGGTTTTTTTGTTTGTTTTGCTAAAGTAGAGCAGTTGTAACAAAACCCAACCAAACATACACACACACACACACACACACACCCCCCTTGGCTAGTACGAAAGTAGTATGCAAATAAAAATTTTCCTGAAGAAGAATTAAAAACTTTGCTTTCACCTCTGTATCAAATTCTTTTCTTTCATTATGTTCGCATGCTCTGCTTTGACATGCAGAGAAAGTATATGCCAAGGTTATTTAATGGGAAGAGCAGAACTGTTAAAGCATTGGTTAATACAGTGAAAGGATCTGAAGGTCTAACCCAGCGTGGAAGAAATGGAGAAGAAAAGCTCCAGTGGTGTGTAGGAGGGTCTTATCATCATTCTTCAGGTGAAACAAAACATATCTGCACTTTTCTGGAAACGTTTTCAGGGAAGAATTTTTATAAATTTTGTCAATACTGTGTGTGACCAGAGATGTCTTTACTCAGTCACCATAGAAAAGAGGACAGAATGTTTTCATGCAAGGAGAAGGCTGAACAGAAAAATTGGGTCTGAACGCTTCTGCCGAGATACTTAAACTGTTCTACAGAAGCTCCTTTAAAAACAATATATGTATGGATATATGTATATGTATGCATGTACAGGGAGAGAGAATAAAATGTGTGGCTTTTTTCTGTTAGGTCTCTAAAAAGAATATAGAGTAAGGAGTATTTTGAGATAGCTAGCTACATATTTCATTTTCCAGAGCAGTTCGAAACAGAAAATGGTTCGTAATACTGAGAATTTTGTATGACTAAGCGAAGTGATGCACTAAAAGTTATGCGTTGAAGACACGTTCAGCTTTGCATTTTTGTTTCATTGTAACTGGTTTTGTGAAATGTAGGTTAGAATATAGCCACTTTTACTATACAGTCTTACAGTTGACATTGAAATGCATTCCAAACAACAGGCATACTATACTGTACTGTTATACAGTGGCAGGAAGGAAATATTAAAAGGATTAGGGGTAAACAAGAAAAATGATTACCCAGCTGAAGCAGTCAGACAGACAGGGATCGATACTGGAATGCAAAATACCCAAAAGGATTTTCAAGAATAAAAAGGACAGTTATAGTAGATTAAAAAATGAGATTACCTTACACATACAATATGCACAGTACTGTATATGGATGAACTGCTACAAATAAAAAAAATAAAAAAAAAGAAAAAAGGAAGAAGAGCCTGACCTTTTACCTAAAATTGAACTTTACTTAAAATCCATTCCATTTTCCAAATGAGTTTTTCTTTCCTTTACAGCATTCCAGCACTCTGGATTTTAGGTACCACACAGTGGAGCAATCTGTTTCACCCATACTATAGCCTAACTTTCTTGTAACATAACAGTAACAGCCTGGAACTATCAGGTTAAAAAAGTCACACACAAAAAGACAGTCATACATGCAAGTTTTACTAAATACACACTTGTCATTATATATCTTTGCAACACAGTATTCACTACCAATTTGCTAAAGATCTTTCATTTTGATGATCAAATAGCCAGGAACAAGAGTTATATCACTCAAGACAGCTATAACCAAGAAAGATAATGACCCCATTTCGGTAGAAAAACTATTAGGATGTTGTAATTCCACTTCCTGAACTTTTTTTCTTTTCCTGTACTGAAAATATTAAAAAGAAAGGTAATAATTCAAAACCAAACGCACACCAGAATTGCAATCAAGCATTAACCCAAACTGTTGTCTACCAAGAAAGGGTTTTAAACATAATCAATGAGGATTTATCAAACACACTGTATCTAAATGCAAATGCAAGTTCTATGAAATCAATATTGTTTGTAGCAGTAGGTGCATTTGGTTCAGACCTCCCAGCTCAAAGCATTTCTCTGTTAGGCTTAGAAACAAGTCTGGAAAACTCAAAGGTAGTTGTTCTCCACTTCATTTAAAACCTGCTTTCAATAGGCACATACTAGCATTTTTTAAAATAGGAATCTACAGCCTGACACCAACAAGTTAATCCAAATCTATAATGGATAACATTAGCTTTCTGACAGACTGTACGCGAAGGGCATGACAGAAGCCGAGCTCGCTGCGCAGCAGACAGGGTGAGGTGTGCCATCCCAGGGACAGGACTCATTTCCGCTGGTAACTACACTGCTTTTAATAGCAATAAAGCACCTATAAACTTCAGTGTTAAAAAACCTTTGCATGATAGGTGGAGAGATGAGCTACCTGTAGTCAGATTTACAGCTATGTTGCCTTCACTGAAGAAAAGGAAAAAAAATTTAAAAAGGAACTGTTTTCAATACTGTCAGGACTGGAATAACATGGTACATTGTTACTTATTTATATAAGAACCTATTTTTCTGGATTAATGATACTACTGCTACTGGGCAATCTTTATAATGGCAAATCAACTGAAATTTCAAAAGAAAGATGAGTATGTAAACAGTAATGAGGTGGTCTCAACTACAGAGCCAAGACTTTAAAGAATGCCAAAACATTCTGGAAGTAAAACAAAAATGAAACCACTGAATTTGCAAACAGTATAAACTGCTTGCACTTCAATGACTTACAAAAATGTATACCAGTAGTGTATTTACCTAAAGCTGGAAAAGTATTCTTTATTACAACAATATAGGCAGCTGCAAAACACTGGTAATGCTGGATGTGTACGAAAATGATGATAAAGCACAAATATTTGGAACAATTCTGCTCAATATAGCTGAAGAAAAATATAAGCTAGCTGACATCTGGAGAAATAATCACAAGAATTCACTGAAAGAGAACTAATGCAACATGCACCTTGATGTGACAGGGACAAAGGGGTTTTGAGCACATAACTTATATCCCACAAAGGACAAACACCTCTGGAGGCAGCTCTGGACATAAGGAGTACTGAACAACAAGCTATACCATACAATCACAGCCGAAGTAGTAGTCGCAAATCACTTTTTGCTTTCTAATCAAATAAGCACAAGGACACAGAAAAAACTTGCATTTACAATAAATGCAAGCTACAGTGAAAATAAATACATGATTTCACAAAGAAATAAGAATTCACACATGTAAGAAATTAGCAACCAAGATAAAACTTGGAACTGCAAGAGAAACAATTAGTTTTCTAGAACTAGATTTAAAAAAAAAGCAGCTGAAATGTAAAAAATAACTTAGAAGTGAAGGGATTTGATATGCAAAGGAACACAACTTTTTTTTTTTATTAATGAAACTGAATCAACTCCTGTCTGCACTTCAGTGTTTTGTTTTCTAAGTTAATAAAAATAAATTTAAAATGTGTGTCACCTTCAAGTTCTCAGACCTTTGTAAATGTTACAAAGAAAAAACCAAACCAAAACAGACAAAAAATACCAAACAAACCCCAGAAGAAAACAAAACCCACAAAAAACCCCAAAAAGCCAAACCCACACATACTAAAAAGAGGATTCAAATGCCTGAAGATACTTCTGGGAAGTAAACTTCATTATGTAAACTAGCTATTACGTTCAAAGGATCTCTGTACTTTGTTAGCAGTTTAATCATGTATTTCTTAAATTCTTTCACAAAAACACTCAAGATGCGTAACATAAGAAAAATCAACCCCATTCAGCATTTCATTTTCTCTTTACTAACCTAAGGTATCTCGGTTAGCAGAAAATATGAAGAGAGGCATAGTTTCCTTCTTTTAGGCAAACAGATGCTGAGTACTTTTGATGGTGAAGACCAATGCCCAAATGTTAAGACATTTTCATTCTCCAAATGCTGTGGTTCATCTCTCTTGATTTCTCCGGCTTTGCTTCTTCCAAAGTTCCTCTAAATAGCCTCTCTAAATTTAGAATTCAAATGTATTTCTATTACATAAGATTTTCCATATTAACAGAGATCTTCCTGATGTTTTTATTTTTTTTTTAGCATGACTGTTTCTGATAAATTTGCCTTTGTAGAATGAATTTTAATGCCAAGTACCATAACTATTACTCTACAATTCATCAATTACCAAACCTGCATCAACTTATGGAACAAAATTCCTATGCATTACTTAGGACCACAGAAAAAGAGCTCTAGCTATAGTAAGAAATATGACAGCAAAGTAAAAGGAGTTATAATTTTGGGTGAAATCTATGCTGACACACTGAATTCTTATGTAGAAGTTCCTGGTGCCTTGTGGTGAAGGGATTCCAGAATATTTTTACTATGTTTCCAATTACAAGAAAAATTGTCAACATGAAAGAATTTATTAAACAGTCCTCCAGAAAAAAACTGATATGAGTTTTTAGCTAGATTTATTTCTGTAGAGAAATTACACTTCACAAAACTGTAGGTAAAAGCATTTCACTGAATACGGAAGTGGGAGATATTCCACAGAAAACATTATCTTTTCTCCAAAGACGTCTTCTAACAAACTTCCACATCTGACACTTAAGATGCAAGAAGCACAAATACACAGCATATCAGAAGACTTAGTTGTAAAAGAAGTTGAAGCACTCTGTTCTTTGGTTCTTATACTGAAGTAAATTTCTCACATTACATGTAAAAATATGAAATATTTAAAATACAGTATTTTCTGGATATAGGCTTTCTTGAATCCAAAGGACATGTGCACTAGGAAAAATAAAATTAAATTAAGTACTTAAACATCACACAATGAATTTTGTGAAATTCCAAGTTCGTACTTGCAATACCTGTTCTCAGTGGCAGCTTGGATCGGTTTCTGTTTTTTTTGTATCAATGACAGAAATACAAAAAGAAAAAAAAAATATTGGGAAAAACAGCAACAAAAAGAAGCACATGGAATTTTAATTTTAATCTAAGATCTAAGCAGTTTAAGCTTGAGAAGACAGCTGTCCAACTGTCTGCAAAAAGTTTTTTGAAACCTGATTAGAAAAATTGACAGAAAACTGGAAATTTGAGAATCATCTTACTCTCCCTGTTTCGAAACTGCAGCAGTATATAAACCAGAAGTATCTATGACCAAAAAAAAATCCCAAACACCAAAATGCAACATAAGTCACATGCACATATGTATTCATAACCAGCCGTCAAACAGACTGAAGACCAGAAAGAACTCTTCCCCTGTGGAAAGGACAAACAAGTTGCTCCATTCTGCAATACTGCCATACAAAATCCAATGTAAGAAATCAGATTACTTTTAACACAAACTGAGAAATGTGCAATATCCACAGTCCTTGTTCCTCACATAGTCACAAAACAGGTACCTCCAATAGGGTCATGCAGGTACATAAATACTCAAAACAGATTATATCAGTTAAGCACAGCTTCACATCCATCATACATTAAATGCTAATAGATGTCACCACCCATCCCTTATTCCACCTCAAAGCAGAAACACCCCACAGGGAATTAAATGTCAAAAACTACAAAAAAGCAGAAAGTCAGAGCTTACACAGCACTGAGCTTCTAACTAACTACTAACACTAGTACAAGGATTTTGCTGACTGCAATAGTCATTAAACTTGGACCCCTCTGTTTCAAGTTGGATGAATGCCAATACCTTTTATTACAAACAAAAGACAGTGAATCTGGAAAAAGACCAACAATCCTATGCCAAATATATAAAAATAATCTCTCAATTTCAGCATACTGTTGGCTGCAACATTCTTTAATTAGATTCAGTTTCTGATTTCATTTGAAGCATAGAGTTGTGTATTAACTAGCTAGAAATCTTGTTTCCAAGAGCAGCTTAAAGGGGAATGATCTAGATGACTGCAAATCTGGTAATCCATTTTCCCCCAAGTGTATTGTTTGGAATTTTTTTTTTTTAAATTTTTTTTTTCATCAGATCTACCAAAGTAGAAAAGTATAACAAATTACCATGGCTCAGATTTATCCTGATTCTTTACCCTAGGCTTTTCTTGTCCTTCATTGTCCTTTCCTCTTAAGTTACCCACTTACTGTTTATACCCTCTTTAAAGCAAACTCCACAAACTACCTACTTCACCTATTTTCTAACCTTTTGTCTTTTTTACTATACATCTCCATTAGTGCAATACACAGCAACACACTCTGTTTGTGTAACAATCTACCTTAATACAAAATATTATTTTCTCTTAAACACCAAAGAAAAGCCCATTTGTGGCATTTTGCATACCACCTTCCAAGACACAATTAGAAAAAGAAAAAACTAGAAACTCAGATGCAGAAATATTTAATTAATGTAATTTCTTAGGGTAGTTTGACTAAGCCTTGAATGCAGATTTCACTTACAAGCACTAAAATGCAGGTAACATAACTCTGTGGAACATTATGCATAGTGACAGAAGTTACTGCCAGGACACTGCAAGTACAGTTGCACTTCATAAGTGAAGTGAAGGAAATTAGTATTACTTCCAGTAAGATTCCCATTATGGCACTCCTTGCATAGGTTTGGGATTCAGTCACATGTAAAGCCAGTTTTAGATCAAACTCTGTGCAGTGTTTGGCTCAGGAATTGGACACAATCAAAGTACATTAATCCTACCTGTATAAGGTTCAGTCATCAGAGACAAGGCATACCAGCTTATTAGTAAGCTGGTCAAGTGTATATGATGGCACCTAAACCAAACAAAGTGATATCGGCACCTCCAAAACAGCAGAGACACCAATGATGTATTTGATGAGCTGAAAGGCTCCTCAACAAATCTGGAAAAACTATGAGTAGGAAGATGACAAATGCAGTTTTAAATGATAACTACCTAGTGCCCCGAGGAAGGAATGGGCTCTGTACACTCTCACGTTAAATTTGATAGTGATCCTACCTCAGAAACATACTCTAGGAGGCAGCATAAGCAGGAAGAGCAGAATTTTAATTAAGAGCTACTGTGAACCAAATAACTCTACTGCTTAAACCAGATTAATGAATGAAAAAAGTTGAAGTTACTAGCAAACACTAGGAAATTATATCTCAAAAGATGAAATGATCCTTATAACCAAGATAATGCACTGATCATATAAACTCAAAGAATACATTTAAGAAATCCAGAGCTTGAGAACATATTCTTTCATATAGGCCAAGCTGAAAACTAGTATTGCAGATGTCAGCAAAGCCCGAGCAGTGCTAACCTGCAAAGCCTGTTGACATCCAACAAGATAATAGAAGAAAGCAAAAGCTACTAAATAGCTTTAACAAATATCACAGATGCTGATTCTTCTGCATTGCGAAGCACAGTGATGCTACTTCAAACACCACATTTTCATTGCTTATCCCCATTTGGCTGGAAAAAGACACCAGAGAGAATAAAATCTAGTACTGTTATATGATGAGGTATCTCACCTGTCACTTAAGGTACCTCCCTTCCTGGCACATCTCAGTCAACAACAGTCTTCACGGTAAACCAGCAGTAACAAGTATATGAGGAAGAATTAAAAATGTTTCTCAGTACTTAAAAACACATCTTCCGTTAAAACAGCTGTAGGTGTTAATTGTTAATGAAGGTGGTTTTAATGACTTGAGTTTTCAAAGAGACTTTTCATTAGCATAACTCAAAAACTACACTTTTTTTTTTTTTCAACAAAACCACTATATTGCATAACATACTGCCTGGTATTACTGCCAACAATCAAGCAATTCTCCTCTAATCTTTCTTCCAATCTATGCAATGAATGCATTTTCTCAACACAGAATAAATAGTTGCTTTCATGAAAATCTGGATCAAGACTTGCAGAGATGTATCAAAAATCTCAGCAATATAAGCATGACGTAAAGGCAAGATTAAGTACTATTGATATGCCAATAATGGTAAAATAGGAGGCAAATATGTCAACCCTGTCACTTCTGAAGCATGCCTTCAGAATATTATCAATATAGAAAGAATAATTAAAATACACCAGAAAAAAGTTAGTAATTTTACTTCACATTTCTTAGCACCTGCATACCATCTCCATGCACTGTATCCCATTAATGCCTTAGGTGAACACTTGAAGGGATGTAAAGCCAGTAAAAGTTTAATATGTTTTTCATGTACTGAACTTGCAGTACTGATCCTAACCTTATGCTTAACCCATCTAATGTCATGTGAAGTAGGTTTTAAGCATCATCATCAACATGCCAACCTTCTCCCATTTCACGGAAGAAAGAAAAGAAAGAAAAGAAAGAAAAGAAAGAAAAGAAAGAAAAGAAAGAAAAGAAAGAAAAGAAAGAAAAGA
>WTSP01020302.1:125857-191792 GCA_025331215.1 Actenoides lindsayi
AGAAAGCACTTCCTGACAGAGAGGGTGATCAGACATTGGAATGGACTGCCCAGGGAGGTGGTGGAGTCACCGTCCCTGGGTGTGTTTAAAGAAAGGCTGGATGTGGCACTTATTGCCATGGTCTAGCCGATGCAGTGGTGTTGGGTCACAGGCTGGACCTGATGATCTCAGAGGTCTTTTCCAGCCTCAGTAATTCTGTGATTCTGTGATCATTTTCTTGCAATAAACACTGAAATACAACAAATAAACTTGCATTCACACTCATGGTCCCAGCTCTGTGTTTGCCCTGTAATACCTGGCATACCAATTCTCCAATAGTGGATGAAGTTGATTACAGTTTTGTAGTAATGATCTGAAAATATAGGAATAAAGTTTTACAGTAGCCAACAACAAGTGGACAGCATTTGTTATGCTAACAAGTCTCAGATAGTACAGCTACATCATTTCTGTGCTCCAAGAACAGTATCATGTTACAGTTAAATAAAAATAATGATCTATTTTATAAATTGTGCTAACCAAAAATTACTTTTGTAAAGTTGTAATATAAGCTGTTTCTTTTAGAGATTGGTTTTCTTTATGTATACACAATACATATTAATACATTATTAAAATAATCAATATAATATAGGAAAAAATGGGTAAATTAATGTAATATATATAATTCAGATCTTCATACTGAGCAAGACCAAACATAGTGAACCGCATTTTTCACCTCTGAAGAACAAGAACACTGGAACCTCATCTCCTCCCTTTTAAAATTAGAATTATTTGCAATGTTTTTTAAACAAAAAAAATCAATACTACTCAGACGTTAAAGGGAAATTTTCTGAGGACATATTGACAGGACACTAGAATGTTGTATATTTAAAATAAACACTTTGACTATTAATCAATACTTAAACATAATCTTAAAGCATATATGTGTGGAGCAAAGCAATTTCAACTGTAGCAGGCTCAGTGCAGTCTCAGCTTTCCTTGAGTGATTCAATTTCACAAGCAGTTCTATCAAACAAAAGGACTTCGGCAGTACTTTAGACTCCAGAAGTAAGAAGTCAAAGTGAAATACAGAAGCAAAATGTCAAACCTAACATGAATAGGATGAAGTCTTAAAATAAGCAAACTCTTAAAGCATGTGTAGATGATGCAAAAAGCCATTGGCAGATCTTGAAGGCATATAAGAGTCTAGATTACCACTTCGTATTAACTGGAAATATTCAGCAGGCAATCAGCCAAACTTTTCAGGACATCATTTTGATAAACATTCATAAATGAACTGGAGTTATGTTATGGTTTAACCCCAATAGGCAGTTTAAGTACCACACAGCCACTTGCTCACTATCTGCCCAGCAGTGGGATTGGGAAAGAACTGGAAGGGTAGAAATGAAAAAACTCATGGATTGAGGTAAAACAATTTAATAAGGAAAGCATCGTAAGGTATGGAATATTCCCTTGGTCAGCTGGAGTCAGCTGTCCTGGCTGCATACCCTCCCAACTCCTTGTACGCTCCTAAATGACTTCGTGACAGAGTGAAGCAGAAAAGGCCCTGACTCAGCATAAACACTGTTCAGTAATTACTAAAATATCAGTATATTATCAATACCATTTTTATCACAAATCCAAAGCAGAGCACCATACAAGCTACCATGGAGAAAATTAACTCTATCCCATCCCAAACCAGCACAAGTTAATACCAGAACTCAGCTTGGAAGGTAGTATTCCGCATGCATATATGGGGTACAACTTTACCCTCTCTGATTATTCTAAGATATTCCAAGAGGACTGAAGTTTAGTTAAATACTGTATTTTTCCTTTTAGAGGAATGTTTTCCCTAATGTTCTCAGACCAATTCTATCCACATCACAATCTGGACATTAGTTTAAGCATTTTCAAGTCCCAAGCCTAGTAAATAATTAAATGCAGAAACATTTTACTCCATGACAGAAGTAGGAAGACTTTTTTTAAAAAACATGTATGCATACACATGTGTATTTATGGATCCCTCCAAATATATCTTTACTTGTGCCCCACAAATTTGCCAGTTATTCTAAGCTTGGATTGCAGAAATTGAAGGTGCAAAGATCCAACCCTTCATGAATCTTCCTCTCCCCATTTTGTCTTCAAACAACAGTCCCTTAATCACCCCACTATCTGTTTCCATTCTTCCTTTGTGAATTACTGCCACCATTTTCCTCATCTCCAGACACCTCACATTTACGTTCATGGTCCTTTCCCCTCTTCCACATGCTTCCTTCAGATCCCATCCCTATTCCATTCAGATTAAACAAGTTCCTTCCATTATCCAGGAGCAGGAAGAGCACAGAAGTCTATCCTTGTTTTCAATCCTTGTACCTGACAGCACAGAGAGACGAGACAGCATGAAATCCTCCTTAGCCTTGCCATCTCCAAAGCACACTGAATCCTCAGAAAACTAATATGGAAAGTATCTTTCTTAAATCTCTACTGAACCTTTGCAAACATTTTTTGAATGGTTTATATCCTGGCCAACTACAAGCAATCTCTTTCGATAGATAATGTCATATCAAAACCAAAAGGGACAACCACTAAATGAAAGAGTATAATGAATACAGATACCCTACCAGTTATCTCCAAGTACAAAAATCATCAATGTCAAAGTTAAATCTGATACACGGCATGCCTGTGGCAGAGCTTTTCTGTAAAAAAGCTGAAGGAAGTCGGTTCTGTGTTGCTTTTTTTTGTTTATTTGGTTTTGTTTGTTTGATCATGAACATTACAATGTACTTATGTACTCAATAAAAAACGTCAAATAAAATGAAGCCTATACTGATTATTTGCTATGGGATTGCACTTAATTGTTCTCATTTTGGTATTAGATCATCCAGAAGCAGCTGTAGCAAAGAGCACTTCGATTTACACATTTAAAGCTCAGAAAAGTTACACAACAGAAGACAAAAATATTTAAAGCGCTAAATTATCTCAACACCAGTTAAAATTCACTCCCTACCTACATCATCTCACATAGGAAATGCCAAGAATGCAAGAGAAGAGCACAGCAGCTATCACAGCACTTTTTAACAGCCTTTTTGTTCTGTACCATACAATACACACAGAAAGAAACAGTAGAAGGAAACACACCTAGTCCGCCCTCTTAAGAAGACTCTTAAGTGATACATTTGTCAGAGTTTAAAGGTATATGTGCAGATACACAAAAACTAGACCACATCATTAGATTGAATGCACACTGGACATGCACAATCAGGAAAAAAAAAAGGACATCCAGAACCCAGTAATTGTCTAAACTTTCAGAGACAGGAACATAATTGAGAGGGCTAGCAATACTAAGTTTGCACCTGAAATATGATATAAAACAGGGTCCTGACTAAGTATGGCTGTACCAAAAACTGATCACAGCAGTGCCTTAATGGCCTAAGCCACCAAAATTTATGCAACTTTATTTGTTGCTGGTTCTCTTGATTTCGCATCAGTACGATGCTAGCAAAGCTATCCATAGTGCTTACACAACTGGACCACTCTTTCCAAGGCAAGCATATTAGAATATGAAATGCTTTTTAGGAAGTACTTGCTAATTGCCGTATTGGTTCAGGAACAAGCTTCAAGAGAAACCAGGCAGGTCTGCATCTGCAGAGAGTAAACTTACTCTCCTTAAAGCAAAACACAAGAAAAACTCTTCCGTCAAATCACATTGGGAAAGATCACCTGTACCACATGTCACAGAACAATGCATTTAGGCAGTCTGATACCTAGACTAAGTCAAAAACCTGTATATGCCTTTCCCCAAGTTTCTTTAGGTTTCATAAAGGCTCAAAAGGGCATTCAATGGACACCTGGATGAGGAAAAAGACTTGTACGTCATGATTATGACAAGGGAACCTTCCTGAAGGACTTTGGCTCTAAACCCTATCCTGGAGATCAGCATCGCGGACAACGAGATGGACTGAGAACCGGCTGAACAACAGAGCTCAGAGGGTTGTGGTCAGTGGTGCAGAGTCCAGTAGGATGCCTATAGCTAGGGGTGTTTCCCAGGGGAATTATTACTGGGTCCAGTCTTAATCAACATATTCATTAATGAACTGGATGAAGGGATAGAGTGTACCCTCTGCAAGTTTGATGATGATATTAAACTGGGAGGAGCGTCTGACACACCAGAAGGCTGTGCTGACATTCAGAGAGATAGGCTGGAGATTTGGGCAGAGGGAAACCTAACGAAGTCCATTAAGGACAATTGTAGAGTCCCACACCTGGGATGAATAACCCCATGCACAAGTACAGGTTAGGGGTTGACCTGCTGGGAAGCAGTTCCACAGAGAAGAACTTGGGAGACTGGTGGACAACACGTTCACCACGAGCTAGCACAGTGACCTTGTGACCAAGAATGCCAATGGTATACTGGGATGCATTAAGAAGAGTGTGATCAGCAGGTTGAGGGAGGTTCTTCTCCCCCTCTACTCTGCCCTAGTGAGGCCAAATCTGGAGTACTGCATCCAGTCCTGGGCTCCCCAGTTCAAGAGAGACACCAGACTACTGGAGAGAGTCCAGTGGAGGGCTACAAAGACAATTAGGGTACTGAAGCATCTCTCTGACAAGGAAAGGCTGAGAGACCTGGGTCCGTTTAGCCTGGAGAAGGGAAGACTGAGAATCCTGTCAATGCTTATCAATACCTAAGGGGCAGGTGTCACAAAGATGGGACCAGTCCCTTTTCATTGGTGCCCAGTGATAGGACAAAGGGAAATGGGCACAAACTAGAACACAGGAGTTCCACCTAAACATCTGGAAAACTTCTTTACTGTGATGGTGACAGAGCATTTGAACAGGTTGCCCAAAGAGGTTGCGGAGTCTCCATCTCTGGAGAATTTCAAAACCCACACGGACTCTAACCTGTGCAACCTAAGACAAACTGCTTTAGCAGATGGATTGGACTAGATGATCTGCAGAGGTCTCTTCCAAACCCTACCACTCTGTGATTATGTAACCTACAACATGTCATTATTTTCTCATGATAAAAGACCTTTTCCTTTTTATCCTATTGAATCCACAGTAAACACACACTCACCACTTTAAATGTGGAAGAAACTCAGGTTCAAATTCTCTTTCTGCATATGAATCTAAACTCATATTTTTAAGAGTGTACTCATCACAGAATTTCACAGAAATATAATTTTTCCAGTTGAAGATACTTCATTTGGCATTAAAAATACTATCTTTCCCTCTGCATCATGTTATTCAAGGATTAGAAGCTTCACTTCATTGTAAAACCAAGTCTCCATCCCTTCTTAATTAATACTTTTTTACAGAGTAAAACAGCTTCAACTACAGACAATGACAGAAACCACTTTCCACAAATTTACTGTAGTTTAATGTAAGAGCCTGGAAATAAATAATACTTGCCAATTCCAGTTCCTATAAATATTCTTTTGGAGACAAGCACAGGTGCTTTGGAAAATGGCTGCTAACAATTGAACATTGAAAGTAATGCACTTAAAATGAAGAGAGAAGGTTTTAGCCTTAAAGTATTATAAATAATAGTTTAATAGACCTGAAATGCTGTACTTCAAGTAGTACAGCTTGAATAGAAAAAAAATGTCAGATCTATTCTAATTGAAAACCACAAGGAAAGTGACATTGCATCTATTAGGTACAAAATCAAGGACATTCAGTTTATGAATACAACGCATTCAGCTTTGAACAAACAAATTCCACACACTTTTCAGTGAAGACAGATTTCTCTCATCTGCCCAAGAATGTGGGGAAAAATAGGTGGAAGACAATAGAATGTACAAGAGCATGATGATAATAGGCTAAAATCATATTTTAACTAAGAAATACAAGAACAGTAAGTCTAAACTTTGCCATTTGCAAATGTGAATTATTAAAAGCAAATCTTTTCTTGCTTCATCAAAACATCAGCCAAATGACAGTGAAAGTAAGCTCAGGTTTCTACAAAGACATTTTCACAGAACATCACAAAATGACACCAGGTGAAATCCTGCTGAACTCTGACAGGAACAAAGACACAACTATTGTAAACAAAACTAAGGTGTTAAGACTACTTACTGTAGCTGAGGTACTCCACCAGTGGTGGAAAAAAACCTTATAAAACTCCTAAAAAAACCTCTTATAAAAAATAAAAGTAAGATAATTGTAAGAAATTTACCTCTCAAACATCAGAAACTAGTCTACAGCAACCACATGACAGAAGAGTATATACAGGCAGTCACACTCTAACAAATTATACACTGCAGATTTTCATTTATAGCTTACACCAAACACTAAGGTATAAACTGTGTCCTTTGCTGTCTCCTGTAATTTTTCTTTAATTATTTTTTTTTAAAGTGTTGTCATTTCTTTGTGTTTGGGCCCAAACCTGCCAGAGTTGATGATTCATCTTTGCTGACTCAAGAAAATATGTATTAAGAAGAAAATAAATAGGGAGGCAACGCTCATAAATATGAGATGCTTAGAACTACAACTTTAAAAAAACCCCCGCAGGCTTCCAATGTAATTGCATCAGTTTTCTAGAAAACAAATTTCAGCACTGAAAGGGAAAGCGACTGCTTAAAAGACTAAATGCATCCTCCCCATGAAAATACAGGTTTTAGTTAGTGTATCGGGTGTGATGTAACTGAAGCAACTACATACACTTCATGAATGCAGATGCAAACTGCATAATCCAATGAAGTACAAAGCACAGCAATTTCTCTGACAAAATGAAAATGCAGTAGACAAGAATGATGACTAACAAAGCTGCGTCCAAATATCAGATGCTAAAAATGGAGCTTTTAATTAGAGAAAAAAAGGGTATGGAAATACCTTCTGGAATACTAAACAAGCAAACAGCAGAATGACTACATAGACCCCCCAAAATTGGCAGGATGTTATGTGTTATGCCATGTGTATGCTATTTCTAGCTTTGTTGTTCCAGTAACAGAGTCTTTAAACATCATTTACAGTCCAGCTAGAGTTTCTATATATATGGGAACAAACGAATCAGGATATTTGACTGAATTTCCAAGTTCATACTAGAATATCTGGATATCAAATGAAATTTAAATTTTCAGAACTAGAATTCCAAACAAGACAATCTCACCCCTCATTCTTCAGGAACAGCAAATCAAATTAGTGCGGCAGGAAAGAAAAAAAATAAAGGATTTTTAAAAGCTAATTCATATCAAATATTATTTTTTTAAAAAATCTTGACTTTAGATTTTTGGTTTGCCCTAAAATTATTTTTCTTGTTCTGTAAAATTAGTTTACTGTTCCATGTTTTGCCAACAACTTTTTTTTTTATTAGTGATAAAAACCAAAGCTTTACAATTACTTCATGTGCATATGTACAGCCTGTAACATCTCTTCACAATTAAAGAGAAAAAAAAAAATATAAGTAGCAATGTACATGCTCTTAATAAGTCACCTGGAAAAACATTTCACTAATTCAAGCTGTAAGCAAACATTAAGACATACGAACAGAGCTTAATACCCTACTCTACATTTCAAAGTGGAGAAAGTAAGGAAATTATTAAATCTTGTTTCGAGACAAATGTTAATGAGTAAAACTGTCAGTTTGGTTATACAAACATCAGGTTCAGACAACTGGAAACATCCATAGTTTACAATATAAGTTTACTTAATTCTGGATATACAGTCCTTTCACAGTCACTGTAGAGCAGTTTCATTACACATAAAGAAGCCTTAATATTATTCTATAACAAAGAAAGTTTAACATAATTGATTCCGGGGGGGTGTAAGTAATTACTATGTGTACTATTTTAAGACCGATAGATAAACTCTGAGGAAAAAAATTCACAATTCTCTTCCATTTTCATCAGTGCTTTTTTTCCTCATCACAAAGCATACTGGTTTGCTCTGGCCATGCTGAACTACACATAACATGCGAGATGATAAGAGAGTTATTCTTTGAAATGATACAGAAGCAATTAACTACTTCTCTGTTTTCTTTAAGAATTTAAATGGTAGGAAGCCAAAAAAAAAGCTAGAAGCCCAAAATTATTAACTGTACTGCCTAGCCTAAAAAGACTTGTCTCTCCCCTTCAAAAACACACACACAAATCCCATATTCTACATCAGTAGCATCTTATGTCCCTGAAGTTCACATTATAAAAACCAAATACTTCAGGAAGCAGCTGATACATCAGGGTTATGAACCAATGCTGCATTGTATGGTAAAATTTTAATCAGATGGGTCTATTGGTATAAACAGAACATCATGTCATTCTGGAAAACCCACTCACTAAAAAGTTCATTGACTTTTCTATAATATTATTCGTACATCTGCTACTACTACTAAGAGTCATAAAATGTGTTGGTGGATTTTTGTCCTGTTTGCTATTGTTAACTGTGAAACAGAAGCATAAAGTGTCACTGGAAACAAGCACTAGAAAAGAAAGATTTATCAGACCTGTATATTCAGAAAAAACAAGGTACTGTCACTCTGAAATATATGTATTCCTAGTGTATTCAAATTTCTTTAATCATAATTCTAATTCTCTGCATCACCACAAACATGGATGAAAAGGAAACACACAACCAGATCATTCTGAAAAGCTCTACTGTATTCAAAAGAGAAGATGTTTGCCATTGCATTGTGTCTAAAGGGTAGTCAAGAACGCCTCCCTCAGAGAGAAGGTCTCAGGGGACATCACTGAAGTAAACAAACTACAAGTAAATGAACAAGAAAACCCAACTTGTTTTTTGTCTGAAGACAGACGAGTTACTCAGAGGTACAACAAATTTGGGAAGATTTAATTATGTTTGATATGTTGTGAGGAACAGCGTGACTGCAAAACACAGCAAAAACTGCGAATAATCCAGATCTTCAAACAGGCAACGCTGCACAGCAAGAATCATTTGCATTTATCACAAGCATTCCCCTTGCAAACTGAGCTTGGCCTCCTCACATGACCAAGAGCATCACAGGAGCTAAATGAAATTAAGAAATAAAAGATGCGGCACAAAGAAAAAGCCTTTTCTTTGAGAGAAAGAAGATGGCTACATTTGCAGAATCAACCAAGATAGTAAAAAAAACAGCCAATGTGTGGATCAGTCTGCCACAGAGCTTGGTGTTGAGGAACATGCCGGAAGCAATCAAGAACATAGCAAAATTAAACTACAAGTGGGTCAAAGCACACAGTGATCAAAGTGATCCTCAAAGGAACCTTCAGCTTCTTTCAGCCAGCCTGCTCCAACCATATGCTTTCTCCTTAAGAAAAATACGCAGTGCTTACTAGTAAAGCAAATAGTTCAGGACATTATTTTTATTGAGCAACTGAAGAGAATGATACAACTCCACCTGAAGATAGAGTCAACCATGTGCTACCAACAAAGCATGCCATCAGATGTCCAAAGGACTAGTTCAGAAGAATTTGAAAGACATGGAAGAAGCAATAACATTGAGAAGATATATCATACTGAGCAAATGATTTTTATTCACTGGCACAATAAACACCAAAATCCTCCTTTAATACTAGGCAGAATAAACAGGATTGCCACTTGAAGGCAGTGCCAGGGAAAGAGTCAGATGTCCTGCACCACTGCTGCTGGCTGACCACAGAATGGCAACATGCAGAGCTGAGGGAACCCTGTCAGGGCTGCTCGTTCACTCACATCCCACAACAATCCCAAGCTGGACTCAGTCAGCATCCTGGTCCACAGTGGTGCCCCAACAAGACAAAGCAATTTTGACCACCTTACCACTACCAATTTCCCTGCAACAGAAATGGCTCTGGTCACTTGCTGAAGAGTCAAGCACCACAGATAAATGCAAGCACTGCACCTACTTATTTCTCCATCTGATCATAGTTTCTACACAGGGCTTGAAAATATATGCATTAAAGGTAATTTTCATACTGTTTTCAGTTTTTGGTCTGTGAAAAACATTTTCAAGAACTATTTATGATAAACACGTAATATGTAGCTTCACAGGGCAAAGATCCTTTCATACAGAGTGAAAGGACATAATAGTGTAATGAAATTTCAAAAAATCTTTACATTAGACACTGGTTAACATAGACAGGATTCTTTTCCTGCACACCTAATAGCTACACTGACTATGTGGATATGGCCTTTGTGCATTCATCATGTCAGTTATAACAGATAACGTCATTTTTCCCCCCCTCAAAGCTTATGTCTCAAATATAATTCAGTTACCCGGAACCAGTAGTAATATATACCTGAGTACCACAGATTTCTTTCACATATAGGTATTAATAAGGTCATCAACACAATGAACTTAGGTTCTACATCTAAATTCTGTCTACTTCCAGCTTGTATATACTGGTGTCAAATTAATGTCTGTGCCTCAATAGCAGATCAAGTAAACAGAAAGGTGCTAGTTGTAAACCTGAATCAACCAATAGACCGATGAGAAAGACAACAAAAAAATATAAACAGAGTACAGATAACATTTAATTTCTTACTTCTATTAAGAGACCATTTAGATGAAACATCACATAAAAAAAAAAAAGCATAAAAACGTAAAGATACTATCAGTCACTACTTAGAACAGAATTATAACTTCAACACTCATTGTTAACCTTATGTAACAGTGCATCTGTTCTCTGCAGAAATGATTTAAAAAAGCAAGACACAAGCATCTCCAAATCGTATTTGTTATGATTTATTGCCCTAGATGTTAGCAGTAACTGACTTTTTTTTTTTTTAAGCTACTGCATTTTCTAACATACTAATGCATTATTTCACACTGGGTAGGACAAAAGTCCAAACAATATATGTTAAATGATATTATTTTACTGGAGGAATTTTTCATATCAAATGAAGCACAGAGCTAAAGTAAAGGATAACAATGTACAGTCAAGGTCAAGACAGAGCCAGAGATGAAGAAACACCAGCCACAAAAAACCTCAAGGAACTGATCACAAAATTTCTTCAAAGTTTTCTTATCAATTACAACTTGAAATAAGAAAAGCTCCAATTTAACATGAAAGAGATTAATCTTTTTGTAAACAATGCATTTGTTTGTAATCTTAATTTAACATACCTTTACTTACACTGTTCTGAGAAGTGATTTACTTTCTACTTTAACTGACTACAGCCTTATATATAACATGGAATTTCATCAAATAGTACTGAAATTAAGTTCTGAGTACTCCAAAAGTTGAGTACTGTTTGATTATGCAGAAGAACAGAGATTCTAATAAACAAACTACTCTTAAAAATACTCTATTTTTGAATAAGATAACCCAAAATATTATGACTTATGCAGAAACCCTGGAAGCCTTCACCACCTCAAAGTACATTTACTTCAGAAGTCTTCAATTGTTCTACTTCACTTGTTCACACACCTTTTGGTGGACGTGAGGTGCTATATTTAAAATAATGGTGGAAGATGCTAAGCAATGGCCCTTTTACCACCACCTTCTTCAGACTGTCATTTGGGCATCTTTTCAGTTTCCACAAATTACAATCGAGTGCTAGTCCACAAACTCAATGAGCCACTTACTAAAGGCTTTAAGAGATTATTGTTGCTAAATCTTGAGCTTCTCTCAGGTGCTCATTTAGTACTAAAAACTACTATATAGCTTTTGAATGTTAGTGGTTTATTTTAAAGACAGCATTATGTAAAGCCTAAATGGAGCTACTAGCTAACAGTCAATCACTCAGTGTGAATGTGACTTTCAATCCTACCATAACAGGAAAGAAAACCTTGTTTATTTGAAAAAGCTTGTCTAAACTTCTAACTGACAAGAAAAGCTTCATGATCATGGTGAACTCCTTCAGACAAAAGATAAGAAACTGGTCATAAAAAATGGGTAGAACTAAATAGATTGGGTTTTAATCTATGATTTTCTTGTAATTAATCACCTCCAAAACCATACAGGTTACGGGAGTCCTAAGAAAAACTGTAAAAGATCTAAACAAAACAAACAAACAAAGCTATCAGGTTTTGTTTATTCTTCCCTCTCCTATTCTTAAATCCTGCACTGCTCCACCTATTACTCCTAACAAAGCAGAATTTCATTGAAGCCATGATCTGTAACACTTTATAGTCTTTTGTGACCAAGATTACTGATGGAAGGAAGGAACCACAGAGAATGAAAGGCATGTGGAAATGAATGCTTCTTTCTCAGTGCAAGAAGAAAGAAAAATCGTTAACAGATTAACCAGGAGCTGCAAAAAGGCACAGTCTGATAACCATGTAACTGAGAAGGTATTAAGAGTTTTTCTCCAGATGAAAACATATGTCAAAGGACCTCTACCATGCCTACTACCTGGAGGGAAATGCAAAGGTTGTATGATGAATATTTAAATGTTGAGGGGAATTTAAGCCCTGCCTGGGAAGAAGAGAGGAACAGGTAGGGGGAGAGGCACTACTGTCCAGGCCTCCATTCCAATGACCTCTACTCACCTGCAGAATGGCTGAGACTGCTTCCCCTGAAAGAAGACCATCTGGAGCATCAGCAGCAGTGGGAAAAGTCCCACTGTGCAACCAGGAAAGTGAGAAGACAACCTACAAAGAAAATGAAACAGAGAGTAAAATTAAAGAAAGCTGGATCCTAAATTCTAAGAAAATATGTTTTAAACTTTAAAGGAAATCAAATTATACATCCCAAGCTTAGAAACTGCTGTCTAGTGTGTTTTTAATAAAATGAAAGATTTTACCCCAAAGAAATTCCTGCAAACATTCCAACTATAAACAGCTATATAAGGAATTCAGTTTAAATATGAATCAACCTCATGAACAACAGACAGAAATGAATGAAAAGAAAGTATGAGAAAGCTGCATACAATAAATTAAATTGGTATTTGATGAGCAAGTATATCCATACTCATGTCAACCTATAGCAAAGCAACATTGTCTATGTAATTACTTAATGCCTTCTAGGACAAAACCAAAATAAAAACACACATGCTGCATCTGAAAGAAGTTAAGGACTTTGGTGAAAGGCAAGTGACATTTGTTTATATAAATATTTTTTCCCCCATTTCCAAAATCCTATCATGCCAGAAGAAAATTATAGAGGGCTACACTGCACCAAAATGTGACATCAGTTATGACATACTATCATAATCTGGGTCTTGAGATCTATCAATATAAAGAAAAAGACACATGAAATTTACAGTCTAAGCTCTATGACAGGGAATGTAGGAGTTTGTTTATACAACTGGGTTTAAACACAAAAAATTACACACTCAACTACTAATCTTTTTTGTCTGCGCTACAGTATAGACCTTCAATAGATCTATTGCCAGTAACTACTGTTAATGAAATAAGTATACAAAAAAAGTATTTTCTTCCATGTAGAAGACAGCTGGATAGCAACATCTTAATTAAATTCTAAATTCTGTACTGAAAAATATTAGATAAAAATATCTTAATCACCTTTGACAATCAATCTCACTCTAAATGTTTTAAAATAAATAATCATGTTGAAGACAGATGAGTTATTTGTTTAAAGGCTACAGTCATAAAACCAATCAGAACTCATATTTATAGACCTATTTAGCATTAACACAAAGGCATTTTTTGCATGAATTGTCTCCTGCAATTTCAGAATCCTTGGAATCCAAATTCAGTTATGAAACCAATTAATCTTTTAAATTACTTAATTATCTCTCAGATCCAACAAACAGGCAATTGTAAAATACAAAGGAAATAAGAGGCAGAATGAAGGCATTTGTATCTGTACAACTTCTAATCTCCAGGAGAACAACTTCCCTCTGGAAGTGCCAGTTACCTCTGTAAACCAGGAACCCCAGTACACCTGCAAGCAGTTGGGCTGCTCTGGTTGGAGTATTTTTCAAGTGCCTGAATATATGCTATTGGAGATTTGTGCATATTTTCATCAGAAAAGGTGAACTTGAAACAGACTGAGAACAGCAAGAAGCATCTTGGATTCAGATTTAAATTCAGAAGATTTATTTCATCTTTCTGGAGCAGAAGATTCATCTGTTTCTCTTATCTTGAGACGGACTGAGCAATTTTCACTTTATATATATAAATATGTATTCCTTGTGAACAAAAGTTACGTCTTTTTCTTCACTGCAATTTACCAGCTTTATTTTTATTTAGCACTGCCCCCTGTTCAGATATACTTTTCCCCCCATTTACTGGATTTCACTAATTTTCTCTTTTTTTTTGTCTATGCATTGTATTACTCTCTTTTCCTCTGGAGAGGTTTGCCCCACATATATCACTGGGAACGCTGATAGATACATGCTGCATATGCTCAAGAGACCAATGCAGTACTCTACCCATTTGCCTATTATAGAGTTTCTTCAGGCCTGGACTGTCTACAGAGGTTGCTTGCTTTTGCAAGTCGAAACCGTTCACTTTTTGGAAATCATCTATGTCAAGATAATTGCAATGAAGAGATTTTTAAAATTTTTTAACAGTGTTGGCCTACTGAAAAAGTCTTTAAGTCCTGAAAAAGACCATTTGAAAAAAGTCTTAAAATAGCTTATTTATACTGTTTGCTGCCCAGTCACTAGGTCTGAAAGGCCATTTACCACGCTATCCTTCAGCTCCTGATTTCAAGTGCTTTTCAGATATATGTGTCTGTTGCTTTCTTTGAAATCCAACCAAAAGTGTCTTTGATATTTCCTAAAGTTTTAAAATAAAAAGTACATTGTGTTTAAAGGCTATATAGGTAGACAAAAAAAAAACCCCAAAAACAAACAAGCAAAAAACCCCACTAAAACCAAACAAAAAACCCCAAAACAAACACACAAAAACCCCAAAGACAAAAACCCCGCAACCAAAACAACCAAACAAACCAACAACAAAAAATCAACCAAACAAAAAAGAAACAAACAAAAAAACCCCAAAAACCCAATCAAACAAAAACACAACTAAAAAACCACCCCAATCAAATAAGACAGCATCAAAAGACTCTGGTTTAGCCACAGTTTCTAATGATGGAATGTAATTAACACTATTTACCATTTCACTTTGAAATTCTATCTTGATTGCTTCTAAGTATCAAACCAAGCCCTTTACCCAGAATTCTTTGTATTTTATTCACAGACTTTACTATTAAGGAGAAAAACCACCACATTTCATGTCAGCTTGGATTTTTTTCAAATAAATGAGAGAAGAGAATCAATACTGGCATTTCTTGCCAGGGCTGAAAGCAAGCTGATTTTTTAAATTCTAGTTTCCCAAGCTTATGTCACCTGCTAGCACCTCTACCTAACAGGCTTTAAACTTGCTGCCATTTCCACTCAAATAAGAATAGAGTTTGAAATGCAGGAAAAAAAGCTCCTACAAGGTTAGGGGCAAGGAGGAGTAAAACTAGTACCTGATTATTGCCACTAACTAGTGACCTGGGAGACATAAAAGTAAAGAAGGAGGGTTTTTTGTTGATATGGTTTTTGGTTTGTTGTTTTTTGTTTGGTTGGTTGGTTTATTTTGGTGTGTGTGTTTTGTTTGGGGTTTTGTTTGTTTGTTTGTTTCTTTAATTCAATATTTTTTTGCCTTTTAGAAATAGTTGGCAGATAATCATCATGGGTTTAGCTTTCAAATACATACTGTGCATCTTTCTTTGCCTAGTCCAGGTGCCATGAAAGATGCAGACAGTGTCAGGAAAATAAAATGAAACACAACCTTGTGTAACAATAATCAGGAGCTTTGTACCACCTAGATGCACTCAACTTGAGGTATCCATCTGAAGTATCTAAACTATGAACCAAATTTCCCCATGCTGACATAATGCCATGGACAAGCCTGGATACATTCAAAGGCAATTGAGACCTTTGGTGGACTGATCATCTTCTCCAGCTTGCCTATGAACCACAATCCAAAACTCCATACTGTTGATACATGAAAAAAAGGGTAGAATGTATCACAATTATACCTACCAGAAACTGATCTAATCCAAATAGCCCAGAAAAATTTTCAACCTGTTCAAAGAATAGGTGTACCACTGTATTTCACTATGTATAATAGTACTGTTACAATACAAAATGGGAAGAAGTTAAAATATTGTTCCACATTTGAGTAAAAAAAAAGGGAGGACAAAGACAGTACTGACCAACATGCAAACTTTTTGGGGCTTTTCTTCAGATAGACACATGGGAAAATAAAGTAAGATGCAAGGACAAAATACTCTAGAAAGGAAGAGTTTAACCTGTTGTTCTTTTTTTTTTTTTTTAAACATCAGTATTTTTCATACTAAGCCTATGTTTATATGCTAATAACCACGCCAAGGCTGAGAGTATGCTGCAGTACTGCTAGACATTGTACAAAACCTTTGCTATGAGAAAAATACTGTCTTAAGTAGGGCTGAAGTTGGAAGAAGAGAAAGTCATACTTATATTTATCATCTATGAACTTTGCTTGTGCCACAATTCATACATAAAGAGTATCGGAGAAGGTAAAAGCTGCAGTGCAGAAGCCGCATTCGTGGAGGAGTTGGAAGAGGTTGATCTGAACAGTCAGTGGGAAGGGGGTTGAGAGGAGTTGGAGCTGTTCAACCAGCAGAGGGAAGAAACTCTCCATACTGGAAACACCCAGCATTAATTGTCAGATGGTTTTAACAGCTCCTGCTCCTACTGCTGTTTGAAGGGACAGCTTTAAGGTCTCATTCAAAGCTGCTTTGTGAAGGCCTTTTACTTCAGGTGTAGAAGCTCAAGTGCCCTTAGTAACTCAAGCAGCAGCTTTGCCAGTCTTCAAATATTGTAACACTGACAATTGGCAGGCGGTTACTTAACCATAATCTTTTAAAGCTATACTGCGAACAGCACATGAAAAAAAAATGAGTACAACTTGATTCACACACACCTTCCTCAGTAAGGCTTTAGGAAGGACAGTTAGGAAATGACTGTGTCTATGAAACTTCTCACATGATAAAGCATTATTTTCATCCAGATGAAGTTCTCCTGTTAGAGCAAGCTAGTGTGACATGAAAAGCATTTTAAAAATAGAAATGCTGTACTTTTTCAAGATTTCCATTGCTTTAAATTAGCTCCACGAATTAAAGGATTAAGCACTTTGTGGGGCATTGGAGATCAGTCTAAAAAAGCTTTACGGTATCTTTCATCTTTTTGAATTTAAAGCAGCTATCAATATATTAACAGAAAGTTAAGCTTTAGTCTACTGTGCAAGTCAGGATTTTCACCCTGTTGAAATGCTAAACTCTACAGCATTTCCAGTGAACCAGAAAAGCACCAGAAGATTGCTGAGGCAAAGTAGGACATTGATGGAAAGCAGCAGGGAGAGAAGTACAAACTTCCAAAGGAATAACAACAAAAAACCCACAACCTCTTGCCCTTACTCTGTATTTATTTGCCACATAATTACTTGGGAAAATTAACTTTGGATGCCAACATTTGTTGGACTTTTTCCTCTCACAAAATGTAAATACATGCAGAGAAAGTTTTCATCTGTATTTTTAAACATTTTGTTTTAAAGACTGTATTTCATCAGGTAGGATTCCTTGGTTACTACTTCTGCAGTTCTGAAACAAGACAAGAATGCCTTAATTGGACTTTGAAGTTAAAACCTGGACTTTGAAATTAAAACCTGGCCAGCATGAAGGGAGAATATATGCTAATTAATGTTGTATACAAGGTGAGACATACTATCAAGAGCCATTTTCTTTCAAATTAGAATAGTAGTAACACAAAAATCAAGCCACACTAAGGATTAGTGATTGTAACTTCCTTCTCCAAGGTTTGAGGGCAGGAGATTGCAATAACCTTTCAAAAATATATGAAAGGTATTTTGAAAAACTGTCATTTTTTGCTGCAATATCATGGCATTGTAACACTGGTATTAAAGCTATCATTTATTGTGGAACGTATCCTTAGTATTTTTCTATAATAGAACACTTCCAATTTGAAAACACTAAGATGGAAGCATGTTAAAAAAATAGATGATGAAATTCAAACACTTGGTTCACAATTACCACAGTTTCTGAGTTGGATATTATTTCCATTAGTCTGCAATTCTTTCAAAGAAGCAAAATCCTTGAGGCTTTATTTTAAAAGCAGTACTGACAGCAATTATAAAGACTGACAGTCTTGATGTTCAAAAGAGAGAATTGCGTGATCCAAGCAGTACTTTTCCATCTTACACACCATTATGAGCCCACACTGGAAAATTTCCCCTGCATTACACGCTGCATCTTTTTCAGTCAAGCAATAGATATTACACATCCTCTTCATCAAAGATCTATACAGAAGCTCATGAGAGAGGGCATAAAAGCACATCCAATTAGGGTTTGGTTTGTTGGGGTTTTTTTAAGAACATTTTTTTTTTTCTTCCATAAAGTCACCAGTTTTGTGACTAAGTCAGGGTTGTGCATTGCTGTAATATTCCCATACAAGCAAAAGATTTGTTTGGCGCATGCAACTTGCTTACAGAGGTTGGCAAGTGGAATTACTCTGTTTATATCGGGAAGACAAAAATATGCAAGCTCCAATTTCAAACTCAAGTAAAACTCTGAGGCTTGAATTGTTAAGCATTACATACCTATAATAAAAATATCTCCATTTTGATGGAAAACTGCAAATAAAAATCACATTACAAGCTGTGACACAGCTAAGTATTTAAGTACTATTCTAAAAGGCCCATTTATAATTTTATTTATTAAAAAAAAAAAAAGATTTAATGAAATTGCAGTGCCCTAGTTCACAGAATCACAGAGTAGTTGAGGCAGGACAGGACCTCTGGAATTCATCTGGTCCAACATCCTGAGCAGAATGCCCATGACCATATCTAGGTGGCTTTTGACTATCTAAGGATGGAGACTCTACCACCTCTTCTGGTAATTTGTGCCAGTTCTCAGTCACCATCACAGTAAAAAAGTGTTTCCTCATGTTCACAGGGAATTTCCTGTGTTTCAGTTGGTACCCATTGCCTCTTGTCCTGTCACTGGGCACCACTGAAAAGAGCCTGTCTTTTTACACCCTCTCTTCAGGATGTTTTATATTGCAGATTCCCCCTGAATCTGAGCCCTCTTTCCTCCAGACTAAACAGTCCCATCTCTCTCAAGCCTTTCCTCAAAGGAGAGATGCTTCAGTCATTAATCATCTTTGCACCCTTCACTGGATATGCTTCAGTATGTCTATGTCTGTCTTGTACTGGGGGCCGAGATCTGGACACAGTACTCTAGGTATGGTCTCATCCAGTTTGAGTAATGAGGAAGGATCACATCCCTTCACCTGCTAGCAACACCTCTCCTAATGCAGTCCAGGACGCCATCAGCTTTCTTTGCCGAAGGGTCATATTGCTGCTTGATAGTCAACTTGGTGTCCACCAGGACAGCCAGAAATTTTTCTGCCAAGCTACTGTCCAGCTGGGTGACCTGCAGCATATACTGGTGCACATGGCTTATCCTCCTCAGATTCAGGACTTGGCACTCCTCTTCGATGAACTTCACAAGGTTCCTGTCAACTTATTTCTTTACCCTGTTGAGATCCTTCTGGGTAGCAGCATGACCAGCTGGTGTATCAGCCACTCGACCCAATCCAGTATCATCACTCTGCCCCATCATCCAGATCATTAATTAATATGTTGAACAGGACTGGATCCCACTAATGACCCCTGAGCTTCCAATTAGGCTTTGCACTGCTGACCACCACCTTCTGGACCTGGCCATTCAGCCAGTTCTCATCTCACTGTCTGCTCATCCAGTCCATACTTCATCATCTTCTCTATGAGGATCCTAATGGATGCCAAAAGTCTCACTGAAGTCAAGGGAGACAATTGTCCACTGGTCTCCCCTCATCTACCAATCATTTCAACATGGAAGGTTATCAAGTTGGCCCAGCATGACTTCACCCTGATTAACCCATGCTGACTAGTCCAGATGACTTTCTTGTCTTTCCTAATATAGCCCATGTACACTATTTCCTCACGTTACAATTAAAATACAATTTATAATATTTCATACATATGGCTCCCTGAACTATTTTAATACCAAGAGGAAGAAGCAGTATTATATAAATTGACTTGTGTAGTGTGCACACACACACACACACAATCATGGCAGCTATTGTCTCCAATAAAGCTCTAGAATTTTTGTAGAAAAATACCTAGGTCTTGACTTTGAAACTGCAAGTGGTGGAAAAAGATCTACAGCTTAACCAGTCTTATCATTAATGGGATTTTTTTTTCTAAGCTTCAGCTTGCACATTTCTAGATCTGTTACAACTTCATCTTCATATCCATTTGCCCATCCCATTTAAAGGCATCTTTTCTCCTGTTACAGAATTGTAAGAAAAATAACGTTATAAGACTTTTCTTTATAAACTAGATACACTGAAGTTGCCTTACAAGGCAGAATGAATTTTTCCAGTTCTAAAAAAAGTTCCAAACACATCTAGAAATCTTTTCGTAATAGCAGAAGCTAGTTATCATTGGTAAGGTTCTTGAACTGATTCACAAAAAAGTAACAGGAGAGCAGTAAAATAGTATTATTTAACCTTAATTTCCCTGAAATGCATTCATAATACTGAAGGGAGCTATGCATGTAGAGCAAGGAAACAACAACAACAAAAAAAAACCCAAACCAAAGTAAAACAATTAGTGTGCACATCTAATAACAATACCTAAGGAAAGGCTTAGTTGACTGCCCTGAAAAAACAACCTATGCTTTAAACTGACTTGTATTTGCTCACTGCTTAATAATCAAGTTGCAAATATTCAAGTAGCATAATTATCCAGATATGTTAATCCTGTCCCACTGTAACCATAATCTAAAGAAAAACGGAGAAAGTAAAGGTGACAGTTAAACAGCAAGGTGGAAGGACAAATGGACAATGTCCCTTCCAAAATCTAGTGTGGCTGCCACTCTCAGATTACTAGACTGTCCCACAGTGTTGTTAGGCCTCAAACCTTATCAAGCTCCTGCTAAGATACCAAATAGAAATCTTGACAATACTACATTTCCAATGCTAGCCCCTATGCTAGCCAAACTTTCACTGTTTCTTTGTAGTTACACATTTGTTGGTATCCATTGATGACTTACTGTGTAAGCTGGACAGAAAAATATTTTGTGTCTTGAATCTGTATAACCCCTAATGCAATTTGAGCCCCTCAGCCAGGCACACATTCTGTCATTAAAAAACCCCCAACAACCAAACAACAAGTGCAAAAAACCCAAGCAAAAACCAAACCCGGTCTGTCACTATTACAAGACAAATTGATCAACCTATTTAACTGCTATACTTGATTACTACAACTCACAACAAAGAATAAATGTCCATTGTTAACACATACTGTGGATAAAACAAAGTGAAAGAACTATTTATGAGCAAATTACTACAATTGATGATATAATATTAAATTTTTTTCCTACTGAAATTCAAGATTTCTGTGTACTTGTATCAGCTAAATTTCAATAAAAATGAAGCTGTCAAGTCAAATCATCTGGTAGGAATGCATTTTGATACAGTATGACAGATGATGGGGTGGGAGGCCAAAATGGCTGGCTATGCACAACTAAAGAGAACAGAGGTCCTCAGCACAGGAGAGACTGGGAGAGGATTTAATCTCATATTTAACAGCAACAGGGAAAAAAAATCAAACTTTGGCTGAAGATGCTGATACCTCATGAAAGGAAAATTCCTTCCAAAAATGCAGCATTGGGAGTGGGCCATTATTACAGAGCCTTAGAGAAAATCCACAGTGGGAAAAGATACATTTTATTTTAAATATCAGATTTTTAGATTTATGTCATTGCCTTGGCCTCACTAGTTGCACCACCCTGCGTTAGCTCTGTCTCTCTCCCACCTCTGGAGCTGTACCAGCACTGGGAACAGCAGACGGTGACAGTCTCAAGTCAGACTTCCTATGGTTCACCACAAAGCAACTACCCTGTGGTGAACCATAAGCTGGAATGCTATGGGGCTACCACAGTAACCTGAGGCAGACCGCCAGCTGCTGGGGAGCTCTGCCAGTTTCCCATACAGACACATCAGAGAGAAAGAAGAGAACACACCATGGATTAACCTGTCAAGTTCTCATGAAGACACATATGCTCTTCCAGTACTCAAGTCAGGTATTTCAAAGCATGGGTGGGTATCCCCATAGCAGTGCATGGTACTTAGAAGCACGCTTCTAGCACACCATGTCAAGTATGTTATTCTTTGGTTAGGTAAACTCTGAGTAAGGTGGAATAGCCTTGAGGAAGGTTGCCTGTTTACTTTGTCCAGCCTGTTGAACTCTTTCAGGTGAGATCTTATGAAAGAAAGGAAAAGCACCCCTTTCCCTGGAGGCAGCTAACCATACCCAGCCAGAGGAAGTTGCTGCAGTCCCAGGAAGGGACAGCAGGCAGAGACATAGCAAGCCAGGACACCAATACATAGGAGACTCCTGAGAAAGCAGAGAATAGCTAAACAGACAGGCCACAGATGTGAGAAAGACAACAGGATCTTCCTAGAGTCTAGGTGGGGATTTGGAAATGTATGGTGTGACTCAGGAAGCCTGTGAAAACTGACTGGTTGGAAAGTATAGATCATCTTGCTGTTTTGCATCTTCTGGTTCAAACTACAAGCACTTGATGTTTGAAAATGCTGTAACACAAAAGTATGCTAAATTCTACAAACTGAAATGACTTATGAGATTAGGAGTAATTAATAAGCCTATTGGAACTATTACTCCAAATTTAAGAGCTTTCAGAATTCCTTTATAAACATTGTGACTCCCTCATTTCAGAAAAGTATCCAGGAAACAGATACTAATAATTCATTAGTTTCTATTTCAGAGCCAAACCTGTTACAGGTATAACTATATTGTCCACATTTGTATCTTAGCATAAGCTGAAAGCTTACATTATTAGCAACTCAGTGGGAGAATCCTTCAAATTAGCCCTGGGCATTTATTGTCTCCATTGTTTGTCTTCCCAAAAACATTCCACTTTGCTGCTCGAAATATTTCTCCTTTCATTCATGAATATTCTTCTATGAAAATTCAGAAACTAAAAACTGGAGTATAATTTTTAAGATGATTAATTATAGATAAGAAACTGCAGAATAATTTATAATTAATGAAAAGAGTTGCATGAAAAACTAAATTTTGAGGACACAGTAAAAATAAAGTGCCAAATTTCCTTGAATGATGCAGTTCCCAGGATATTCTTTCACTCTAAGTCACTGCTAGATCTGATTGCTACAGTTTGAATCAGAAAGTTTAGAGGCATAAATTGTCCTTTATCCTAACAGTATTACTGATACCTACATTTAAACATGATTGCTTGTAAAACAAGAAATACAGGGACTTCTGAAGTTGCAGAAAATCTTCATATGCTTCTCTGTGCACAGAAATTACTACAAGAATGATTATTAAAAATAAATAAATGAAGATAAATGATGTTTCAGCAATGAGTTATCAGACCTCAATTTTCCATTTATGAAATCTCAATACTAATAGATGCAAGATATATATATTTGAAGTAGGAAAAAGCAGTAAAGGAAGGAAGATGAAAAAGATGATGATTCACTGCAGAGGGAAGAGCTCTTATTCCTGCTCCAGTATGCAATAGCTATTTAAACAGATCAAATGACCAAATTACAGTATGTCCTTGCAGCTGTAGCCCAACTGATTTTAATCATTACAGTGCTCATTAAGTGATCAGTTATTGGTTTTTTTCCCCAGTACCTATTTCAACTTCCTCTCTTTTGCCTCCCTCTAAAGTGTGAACAGTATGGACAGCAAATTTCAGAGAAGAGCTTGTTATATACTCCTAGTTTCTCTAGACACATAATACACTTTACTTCTTGCACAGTTATTCAGCTTATAATCATGCAAAAGCTTTAATATACATGCTGTTTATTACCATTTCCAGAATATTGACTGACAATACAAAACCCTACTCTATCAACATGATTAAGTACCCTAATATACAGGTACTCTCACATTCAATATTCTAGCATGTAGTGTTGATTTTCATGATACTTACTCTGCTTTCCAATATGTGTGAGCATTTTCAGCTTCAGATAAAGCAGAAATGCTGCTTTTATTACATTAACACTTGCTTAAAGCAGGCATAGCTCCTCAATATTCCTCAACAACAAAGATATTATAAAAACACCAAGACTAGATAAAACAAACTCAATGTTCTTGCCACCCATCTTGCTTAATATTATATGATTCATGAATCACCTATAGAACTCCCATCATCTACTTAACACAGTAAGTATAAAAATGTGACATCGTTGTATTAATATAGCCAACAAAACCAATGAAGAGATTATAGATCACCAAGTCAATGCAAAAATCAAAGTGCAGAATACCTACGAAGCACAAAATCCTTTCCTCAAGTGTACACAGAAGGTGGGAATCTCCATGGGAGAAGCCTCAGAAGGATGCTTCTGATTAGGACCTTCTCCTGAGAAACTGGCCATGGGAAGAGCTGCTCTGTGCTGAAATGATTATTGGTCACAGACCCAAGCACAAGATCATTCTCTTGCTTGCCTTCATCATGTACAGCACATGTTCTGTACAAAACATTGATATTAAAACCTTTTGGATGCTTGAATGTACTAGGAAAACATGAAAAAAAGAATTTAAATTACAGACAATTGTAATTTTCTTTTGTAGTTTCACAACTGCACTGAAATAAAACTGATTTCCTATAAGTGAAAAAAAAAACCCAACTCAAATTAGGACTGCTATTGGCAAGTAACTCCGAAATTCTCAGTATTCGTACTTAAAAAAAAAACATTAAGAAGAAACTTAATAAAATGCTGGTTTTCTAAAACTTTTATCTGTACTTCAACCATGACTATTTTTTTTCCATACTGCTTTATCAAGTAAGAGAACATATCACTTAATATCTTGAGAACAAGGGTGGACAATACTGACGCTTTTCATTGAATATTTAATGCTGATTTTTGGAAAAGCCTCTTTCCTGCTTCTTCTGTACCGGAAAGATAGTTAAACCCACTGCTGCAAACTATGTCCTTGTAAAAAGGAACAAGATTTTCTTAAGACTGCAGAGCTATATTCAGCATATAATAGCCTAAATCTGCGAACAGATAAATAAACCCAACCTTTCCCAGATAATTCCTGAACAAGGAATTCCTGACTGTGTGCAAACTGAAAATAAAGCGTAAGTGGAGTTGGGCTACTCAAGAGAGATACAGAGATTCAGCTCAGACACACAGGGGTGAAATTAAGAAAGCCAAAGTTGGGTTGGATTTGAAACTAGTAGTGGGGATAAAAGTCACAAGGACTTTGTGTTGGCAGCAAAAAGGAGATTACCAAAAGTGAGGGCAGCTGCCCAGTGAATGGAGGACCTAGCAATAAAAACATATGGGGAAAGCTGCTTTACTCTGCCTCCATTGCCTCAGTCCTTTCTGATGAGGTCTGTCAGCCCTCCTGGATCTCTGCCACTGTGCATTTGTGAGGATGAAGGACTATCTTAGGGTTGAGAAAGATGAAGTTGGAGACAGCTAAGAGTAAGCCAGACAACCAGAATTCCTCAGTCCAGAAGAATATGGAGCAAGTCATTGTGGAAGCCACTTCTAGGTACATGAAGTGAATGGGAACAGCCACTTTTGATTGAACTATGCCTAACCACTCCCTACAATGAAATGGCAGTGGGTATCATTTACCCTGACTTTAATGAGGCTTTCAACATGGGTTCTTTTTAACATCTTTGCAACCAAAGAAGTGAGAAATGGACTAGACAGGTGGACCACAAGGTGGGTGAATAACCTTCTAGACTACCAGATTTAAAGCACAGCACTCACAGACCTGATGTCTGGCATGTGACCTGTTACTAACAGTGCTCCTCAGGCACCTTTACAGTGACTGATACAGTTTAGCATCTTCCTGAAGCTGGATGATGAGAGAGGATACGCTTTCAGCGAGTTTGCTGATGACGCCAAACTGGGAGGAATGGCTGATAAACAGGTGGTCATTCAGAAGGATACTTACAGGCTGGAGAAATAGGCTGACATGTTCAGTCAACACAAAGAACTGCTTCTAGGATGAAAGTCACCCCACACAGCATTATGGGCTGCGGCTAGCTGGTCAGAAAGCAGCTTTGCACAAGGCAACCTGGGGGTTCCATCGGACAAGAGACTGCACATGAGTCAGCAAGGTGGCCTTGATGAAACACAGGCTAGCAGACACCAGACTACATGAGTTATGAGTTTGCTCAGAAGGTTGAAGAAAATTATTATTTCTGTCTCTGTGACTTGGGATGCTACACTGGGCATACAGTTTGCAGATGCTCAGTACAACGTCCTGATGCATTGCAGCAAGTCCTAAAGAGCCAGCAAGACAAATTGGCTCTGAAGCACACAACATACAGGGGGCAGCCAACAGAAACGGTTATCATTCAGCCTCAAGGAGGAGGCTGAAGTAGATTTAACTGGTGACTTCATATGCCAGACAGGCAGCTACAAAGAAGGCAGCACTCAAGTCTTCTGAATGGTGCCCATCAGGAAGGTGAGCACAGTGGGGTCACAAACTGCAACAAGGGATGTTCCAGTTAGACACAAGGAAAACATTCTTCATAGGAAGGGTGGCTGAACACCAGATCCGGTTGCCTGGAAAGCAGCCTGCAACCATTACACTTGAAAATTTATTACTTCAGTTACTTTTACTTCTTAATTCTAAACAATCCTCTTAGTTAGGTGACAGATTTCTCTTGAACAAATGTTCTTTCAGCTCAATGTACTAGTCACAGTGGGTATTTCTGGTTTCTTATGAAGCTAGCTGTATGCTTCATTACAGAAAATTTCAGGTTTGGGGTTTAACTCACACTGTAGTACTACTTCTCACTGCATATCACTCACCAACTGCTTTATAGTACCTTTTCTAAAATCTGCTCATCTTTGATTCCTGAAGTTTTTCTTAATTTACCGGTTGTCATCATCTCCCTCACCCTAAGTATAACACACATTTAAAACAATCTCTGGTCTTGGAGGATTTTATCTCTTTAATATCCATGCATAATTGATAACAAATACCATTAGCTGTAATGGCCACCAGTAGCTATAATCACCTAAAAGCTATTAATTATTACTCAGATGGCTATATTTTTCCCTGTGAAGCCAATGGAGTACAATTAACTACGGTACTCACATCACATCATACACTATTTCATAGTTAATGTCTTTTGATCATCTCCATATGGGACGTTTCACACATAAATAGAAGTTATTCATTATATCCATATAGGTCCTTTGAGAAGGAAAGTCAGCTGTTGCCAGAGTGGGGAAGTACAGTTTCTGAAACACATGGGAACAAGTGGAACAGGAAAGAAAAATTGGACAGAAAGTTGCAAGGATATTACCACTATTTTCTGAACAACTCAGAGAAGGATAGGAAGAGGGAAGAAAGATTAAGAAGATTTTGGTGTTTTCTAAGAAGGAGATTAAAAAACAAACAAAACCAAAAACAAACCAAACAAAAACCCAACCAACCAACAAAAACCCAACAACAAAAACACAACACAAGCAAACAAGGACCTGTCTCTGTCTTGCATTGATTCTGTTTGTTTCTTCTTCTAGATGACTACCACACCTTCTGCTCCCATCAGAAGCAGTAAGATGGCACAGGTACCAACTAGATGTATCAAAGCAGAGAGCAATGCCATTTCTAGATAGAACTACTACTGGACATGCTTCCAGTAGCATTAGTGCAGGAGACAAACTGTGAAAGGGACACTGTGTTACCTGCAAACTAAGAGCTAAACCCATATATGCCAGTGTTTAGCACACCTTTTTATTTAACACATACAGCCAAAATGCTTCTACTACCAGGCATCTGGAAGTGTATATAACTTAAACACGAATTCATAGCTCCAAGATGATGCCAATAGTTTCTCTGTTGTTATTTTCTGTTTTCCTTTCAGCAACTGTAACCTTGCTAAAATGAACTGTCCACTAAAATCAAATGTGGGATAAAGCCATTTCTCTGTAGAGTATGGCAAGCCTGGCCCTTTAGCCTCACCTGACTCTGTTATTAGAAATATTAAAATACATGAGCACATTAATATTTATCAAACTCTACAGAGAAACAGTTTTTTTCAAATTAAGAAATTGGAGTAGAAAGAATATTTGTTTTTCAAAGGTCCCAAAAGGAAGCCACCACACTTACAGAAAAATTGGTATGTTCTGGCTTTCTATGTTTGCTGAGCTATCAGTCTACAATCTAAATATCCAGAGCTGAAGTTAAGAAAGTCTGATCAAGCATTAATATGGGTTTAAGACATGAAGATGGTTTCAAGGCATTAAGGGTGGAAATCTATGACAACATGGCAATGTTGACAAAATTAACTGTCACCTGAAAAATATGATGACAATAAAAACAAGGGAAGTATGAAATGATGAATCATCAACTATATACTTTTATTTTTAAAGTGAAAAACCATGTAATCTGAGGTCAAGGAAAAGTTTGACATTTGCAAAAATGACAAGATTAGTTTATATTCAGGCATATAAAAACCTCCATTAAAGCAGGTATGTGTCATGCTCCAATGTTTCCAATTCTTGTTAAAGGACTGTTGAAAGATGCAAGGGACAGCAATTTCATTTCATAACAAACCTTTCTTCTATCCCATAGAAAGGAATCATTTATCTTTGCATACTCCCGGTCCTAAGGTAAATGCACGTGACAAGGAATTTTTAATCCATCGGTACCCCTGTTTTGTTCATAGTGTCTCATCTCCATGCAAATTTAATCAAAATTAAATAAATTATTAGGAAGCCAGAGGCAATCTTAGTGTAGAAACATGATCAGGATGATTCCTGAAACCTTTCCAGTAATTTCTACCGCTGGCTCTAGCACAATCACCACAGTCATGCACTTTCCATTGAAAATCAACACTGAAAAAGAGCTATAATGCTGATGCTATATGTAAAACTAATAATTTTCATCAAAGAGCATTGAGATGTTGCCTGTTCTGCAAGGTTATACATAGGGCAACAGATACTGAATTTAAATTGCACCACTCATTTTTCTCTCATACAGATGGACGAGATAGGTAGCTGTCACTATTTCACACTTCTCTTCATAGAAGCATAGAACAGTTTGGGTTGGAAGGGACCTTAAAGATTATCTAGTTCCAACCCCCCTGCCATGGGCAGGGATACTTCCCACTAGACCAGATTGCTTAAAGCCCCATCCAGCCTGGTCTTGAACACTTCCAGGGACTGGGCATTCACAAATTCTCTGCGCAACCCATTCCAGTGTCTCACCACCTTCCCAGTAAAGAATTTTTTCTTGCTTATATCGACCATAAATCTACCTTCTTTCAGCTTAAAACTGTTAGCCCTCATCCTATCATGAAACTTATAAAGAGTTCCTCGTCATCTTTCCTGTAGGCGCCCCTTAAGTAGTGAAAGGTTGCTCTAAGATCTCCTCAGAGCCTTCTCCTCTCCAGGCTGAACAACCCCAACTCTCTCAGGTTGTCCACATAGGAGACACGTTCCAGTCCTCTGATCATTTTTGTGGCCCTCCTCTTGACCCACTCGAGCAGGTCCATGTCTTTCTTATACTGAGGGCCCCAGAGTAACAGAGTACTCTCCAGGTGGGGTCTCACCAGAGCACAGGATGGGGGAAGAATTGCATCCCTCAACCTGCTGGCCACACTTCTTTTGATACAGTCCAGGACACAGCTGGCCTTTGGGGCTGCAAGTATACATTGCTGGCTCATATTCAGTTTTTCATCCAACAACATCCCTACATCCTTTTCCTCAGGGCTGCTCTCAGTTCACTTACCACTGTCTGGCTACAAACAAATATGCTATGGGTTTTACAGATACCACTAAGCAAACACCAGCATCTTGTTCTTCCTCAAGCCTATCATATCATCACCCAGAAATATTAAATATTTTTTTTAAGTATTGAAATGAAACATTTCATCCCAAACACATATCAGAGACAATTCAATTAATGAACATACATTTGCCTGCAACATCGAAATGCTATACAGCCAAAGGGCAGACACAACTTTGAAATGCTGTATGCCTTTTACAGGGAAATGATGCTCTTCTATCTGATTTTGTCATATAATTTTTTCTGAGGGTGTATTTTCTATTCTTAATATACCTCATAACATTTTATTTGAGCTCTTCTAATCCATGAACATGCCAGAGATTGAGAGTGCTGCCACTCTGAAGTCTCTCAGATTCAGAGTGTCCTTTATATCCCCATTAATTGGAACAACTATTAGCTACTCTGACCCCCTGAGAGTTTAAGATGCATCCCTAAGTAATATAGAAAGTTTATTGGGAAGCCTCAGAAGCAGACACATTTTCATCTAGAATCAATCATTTTTCCAAAACCTTCACCATATACTGTTGAGGGCTTTTATGGGAGGGAGGGAAGGAAGTGTTACTTACCAGTAGTTCTGTTTATTGCAGTCTTCCTCTTCCTCCAGCCTACAACAGATTCCTTATACTAAGCGTTATGGCTCCCACCTACCAGGAAGCAAAAGAATTGTCATTCAGAGCCATTAGAAAAGTACCAGCACTTTCATCTCAGTTACATTTCCATATCATGGAGGCCTAAACTGCATGTGAAAGTCCAGCAAAACTTCATTACTAAACTGTAACAAAGAAGAAATAAAAGGAAAGTAGTTGCTTGAGGCTTTAGGAGGCTGGAGAGGAGTGATGGCATATTGATCAGTTCTCTCTCTATCCCCTGCCACACACTCCTTAAATAGGAGCCTCTGCTAAAGAAATCATAAAGAAAAGAAGGCTGCTATAAACAGTTACTGGAGGCCAAATGCACTCTCAAGGCATGCATTCAAAATCTGTGCAGTCTAAACACTAAGAGAGCAGCTGAAACTTAATGGGGCATAACAAGTTACACAGGAATAGGACCTCATTGCTACTATGGACACTTACTGTTTCTGCTGCAGTAAGATGATGTGATGCTAGGCCAAGAAGTTCAACTATCTGCAGTATTTAGCTATATTGGCTACCATCCTTTGAAGACAACAGATATAAGGACTTATGTTTCTCTATTAATACAGCTCCCAGAGGAAAGACTTGATGCATATAATCCATCTTAAACTGTTCCATCTGTATCAGACTTTACTGTGTAAATTCTTTAATTGTATTATATGCAAATACCTTTTTAAAAAGGTTGTGGACAAGCATGTTATACTTACCTATTTTGTGGAATTTATGAAAGTATCTGCTTCATTAATCTAATCTTTGTACAGAGGGGGTAAAAAAATTGCCTTTTCTCAGAAGTCTTTGAAGAGGTGGAATGTAAAATATACTGACTACTGCAAAACAGTGTTTTTAGGAACTGTGTGAGCTGATGTAAGACAATTTACTTGTCTAAAATGAGGACACTTGACAAAGTTGGCATAAGATTTCATGCCGCTAACATGTTTTTTCCAAGTATTACAACTGCTTTGTCAGAAAAAAAAAAAAAAAAGTGATTTTTATTCTGAGGTACAAGTGACAGGCGTCTTAGCTGCCAAACTTATTGGCATTATCACATTTGAAACTCAATCTCTGTGGAACTCAGAGGTATAAAAAGCTTATCTACAGATAAGAGGTTGATGTGATGATACACAAGGTGATGAGGGAAAACAAGAATGAGATCATCTTTCTGTTTGAGGTTCACCTTTCCCTGGTACTAACTTTCTTTACAAGAAAGCTTCTCTACATAAAGTTTTTGAAATTACTTCTTATAAGAGCTGAGAATCAAAAGTAACCCACGGATTCACACAAATGATACAAAGCTTTTGATGATAGTCACATATTACTATAATTTACAGAAACCATTCTACAAAGCCAGAAAGTTCAAAAAAACCTCAAAACCAAACAACAAACCACCACCTTATATTTTAGCTTCATACACGTAGTTGAAAGCAACCAGCAGCTACAACTACTTAAGAAAGAGAGTTGAAATGAGGAACATTAGTAAATGAGAAAAACTGTCATTATTTGACAAAATAAATGAAGCCACAGAAAACATGCTGTGTGCCAAATAAAGAATCCAGGGATAAAGACAGCATGTCACTGAAGCAAGATCTGTTGGAATTATTGACTCTGAGGCACCCAGCAAGCTCACTACACTTAAGGTGAGCATGGCCCAGGCAGCACCTGACTAAGGTAAGAATTTTGAAGGAATGGAGTCTCTTTACAGATTGCCAAGGACTATTCCTGGACAGTATTCTCACAGAGGTATCTCAAAATGTTATAATTTAATTTCTCTGCAAAAATGGAATGAGATGTCTGGATTGGGCATTTGTATTTTTTGGACAGTGCTTAAACCCAAAACAATGGTAATACAGTTGCCACCAAAATATAAGCAGGAAAAAAAGAAATGTGGCAAAAGAACATTAGAAGCATATTAAGTGGGAAGGAAGCAAGCATTTAACTTGTATAAGACCAGAATAAAAACAGAAGCAGTATCCATTCTTCCTGACATTCAAAACACCCAACACCCTTAAGCATATGAAAAACCTTTGCATGTACAATTAACCAGGACAACTGAACAGGAGCTGAAGGTTCCCAGTTTGAAGCTGGAAGTTGAACACCTCCAAAACTTCAAAGTTGAAGAAAACATTTCTCATTAAGTATGAACTCCAGCAGCTTAAAAAAAACCAAGCCCAAATGTCCCAGGGTACTAAAGACTGAACTTTTGTTTTGTGTTCAGAACTCTTGATTCACTAGGTACTGTATGAGAAGCACTGGAGAAGTACACAGAAACACGTTCAGGCAAACACCTAACCAATGCTTGTAAAAGTTTCTTTAAATGTTACTCCATTCTACACCGTTCCAGCCAATATCTAAAATAATTTACAATAACTGAATGAGCATTTCTTCACACAGATGTGTTGACCCAGGAAAACAAGCTCATAAGTGGAAAATACTGCAGTTCTTCACCCTGAGAGACTGCACCTTGCCACTACTCAGTATCCATCTTATCAAATGCTCTCTGAACACATTTGTAAACCGTCAGGCTGCCAAAAGCCCTTCAACAGGTATTTAACACTACAGTGGCTTTCCAGGATGGTGATATCACTTGCTTCTGTTAGATGTCATGTTTCTGTCAAAATCAAAGCAAAAGAGAGCCCTCAAATTCCCAATCCACAGCTGACCTTTCTGCCTCAGAAAATTAATAGTCTTCACATTGCTTAGTTGTATCTTCTGTACTTTCTCTATCACTGATTCATCTCATCATCCAGAAAGACAATTTTCCTTAAGAAGAGTGACACTTTTCCTTTCACAGTGACAGGTATTCTTCTCAACTGCTCTCAAGTAGTACTAGCATCTTGTAACCTTCTGTCTTATTCTTACCTAGTACCACAGCTACAGAGTTAGGATTTTTCTTAGGGACTGTCTTCTTCACCTTCTTCCTTCTTAAAAATGCACATACACATTTTTTTCCCAGTTATCTTCTTCAGTCATGTTATTAACACCTCTTTTGCTACTTCCATTCCCAGACCTTTCTGTGCACTGCACGAGCTACCATCACAACTCAACCTTTCCTTTTTGATTCTCACCCAGGCTTTAAGCTGTCAACTTTATCATCTCTTTAGTTTCTCTCTTCTGTTTCTGTACCTAAAAAACTCCAATTCTTGGCCATGCCACAGCTTGTTTATTTATTTAATCAAAGTTCCCATTAACTGGCATCACTGCATTTCTTACTTTCCCACTTCATTTTTCAGCCCCTTTGCACAAAAAGCATATACACATACTGACACTTATCTAGTATCACACTACATCTTGAAGGAAGGCATTTCTGTACAGATGTTTTTGGACAGAAGCAGTGCATAGAAGTAAATTTTTGTGAAGCAGTAGCTGCCTTTCAATATGCAAACAGAAGGTCTTAAGTTTTCTGTTCTTTGAATTTTGCTTTCTTGTAACCACATTGTAATTTAAAATTAACTTGGAGTGAAGAAAGCACCTTAGATCCTTAACTTCCAAAATACTACCATGAGACAGCATCTCATTTACTTCAGTCCTAATTGGAGTTAATACAGGTTTCCATCCATGTTTAATTAACAAAAACAAAACAAACAAAAAAAAAATTGTCTGAGAATTCTGCTTGCTTCTCAAGGTCCACTATAACTACATCAGTAACTGTAACATGGAGTTTTACCAGGAATGACAACACTAGAAAAGCCTGAACTGAGTACAATGCTACCGAGGATGCTCAATAGCTCTGCAGCATAGGGGACAACTAGTATTTTAGAAAGCACTTTTGCTTTTGTTAATGCAAGCAAAATCTTTAAGACAATCAAGCAGCGACTTACTTAAAATACAGTGACTTGAGCCATCAAGAATTCTCCTTGAAAACACTGAAAAGCAATAATGATTCCAGCCTTTCCTAACAGAAAGCCCACGAGCTCTCCAAGAAAAAGGAAAAAAGTGCAAAAAAGTTCCATGTCTCACTGGGATAGAATCATTAGGGAACTAAGCAAAACTTCCACAAAACTTTTCAGTCAATGAAATGAATGTCTAACACTTGAAAAGCTACTGAAGCTACTCAGAGCTAAGCATCTAAAGACATTTGGAGTTAACAGAATTAACTAATGAAAAAGTGTATTAGGATCTTTGGGGTGGGGGAAGAAGAGGATGAATTCATGGACAAACAAAACCCAAAGCATTTGAAAATGCTTGTGTAAATTTTTCTAGGAAATTACCACAAGGACAATTTCTCTAAAAGAAGTTTAAAAAAAAAAAATAAATCTATTTTATTACTAAAAGGGCTTACAAAAAAGAAGGAAGAAAAATATATTTTCTATTTATAACAGTATTAGTTATTTCAGTACTGTATAGAACAAACATAATAAGAGAATAGAAACCAAGGATGGATAATAATGATAAAATTTTAAATTTTCAATACATTCAGTGAGGCCAAGGACACATATATGCTATATAAACCATATTAAGATTACCTTGTCTTAACAAGCTAGAATTTACCAGCTAAGCTGTGGCAAGAAATGACAGGGTTCTTTCTCTGTCCCAAATACAAATTCAAACAAAACTTATGAATTTTAATTTGTATTTGCAGTAAGCTAAGCATATTACAATTTATTTGGCTGACACCTAACTACTATAAGATCTCACATCCCCACATTGTAGAAAGACAAAGTAAATCTAATTACGGAAAGATTCAAAATGATTTGAGTGTAACAAACACTCAACATCATTAGCAAATAATCAAGATTTAAGTGGAGATCTAAAACACTTTCATACATGCTGCCATGGATACATCATGAAACAATTCCCTCCTCCACTAGAAAAGCTATGCCTTAAGATCATACATGGATAAGTATTGCTGCTGCTGTGAAATATTTTTACTGTGACAGGAGAATACGCTGTAAGGAAGAAAGCAAGCCAAGAAAGGTAGCAGCCTAAGGAAATTAATTTCATGGATTATCTGAAAGAAACAGACAATTGTAGATCCCAGACAAGAGAAGGGAAGAAAGAAAGACAGGATGATTAATTTAGCACCATTCAACTTGAAAAGCAAACATACATTTTCATCTAGACACTGTAGTCCTATTATAGGACTGCTAAAATTAAAAGATCATAGACATTTTTTCTCCCAGTTCATTCAGTACACTTACCAGCATTTGCTGTATAGAGAATTTCATTGATGGGTCAGTTGTACTTCCTCTCTAAAGTGCTTTGAGGGGAGCTCAAGTGCATCCTCTTCCTCAATCTTTGAAGTGTTTACCTGTACCACCAGCTTTGAAAGTAAAAGGCAGGCAATGCAGAGACAGGAATGAGGCCGAGTACAATATTATATTACTCCAAAAATAGTTTAGTGTTGCTCTTCAACTCTTACAGGGACACAAAGTCTTTTTTTTTTTTTTTTTTTTTAAACTGAAACTTTAGATACTATTTAAAAGATAGTACTTAAAATTGACATTTTGGAATTAAGTCAGCAATGTATCATTTGACAAAACATAAGAACAGGTAATCTGAAATCATATACATTACATAGACAAATACATAAACCAAAGAGGATTTTTAATGAATAAAAATTATTGGTGTGCTATAACAAAAAGCAGCTGGAAACTCCCAATATTAAATAAAACAGTATCATTATTGGGTAGTAAGAACTAATGGGAACACATTATAATAGACGTATTGATGAGTGTGGAATTATGAAAAATAATTACATCTGTATAAACACGTCAGCATAAAAAGGATTCAAACGGTGGCAATGCTACACTTGAAGATTAAAACAGGCCAAGATTTGTCCACAGTGGTGTGGGGGGAAGTATTTAATGGATAAAAAATGAGATTTTTTTCAACATTCACATCCAATATTTTATATTCCATAAGTGACTAGAAAAGGTAATGCTACTGTGTGGTTCGTCACAATTATTCATACAAGTTATTTCCAATACCCAGAAATTAGATCTGCAGGATGAAATATTTCATACAGGAATTAAAAAGAACTGTCAAAGAGCTGATTTTGACTACTTCTGTTTATGTTAATTATATTCATGTTGAAAGGACGAGTGTGCTGTAGAAGCATAGGAACGAGGTTGTTTCTGAGATGATGACTGCAACTAATGAAATTTCCACCATACTTAAAGGTTAGAAAGCTCTCTGAGCACTTCATTTTCATAGTACATATTATAGGCCTCCTGACCTAGTTAAAGAAAAAACGGCTTCCTGTATAACCTGGAACTTCAAGAAAAAAAGGTAAATTGACTTTTTTTATTATTATTATTATTTTAATTAAATCTAACTGGCAGACAGGCTGCACAATGGCAGAGGACCTAAATATGACTATGCAAGAGCAAAAGACTGGGAATTCATTCAATTTAATCTCTATTTCTTCTCTATAAGGAAGAGATGGGAAGAAAAAGGAAGTGGTTGTTGCTTCTACCTTCTCGAACTGTTGATTTTTCTGTTTGAGGGCAGAAGAAGGAGGGAAGCAGGAATGGCTGGGTTTTTTTAGTTGTTTTTGTTTTGCTCTTTTTTCAAGTTAGATATAGTTTTGAATTTTTCATGACTAAACTAAATAGGTAATAATAGGAAACGTAGAAACAAAAGTATTAGAAACAGTGGTAAAACTTATTGTGTACTTCCACATGCAATTAGCAAAGAGCAACTTTAGCATAACATTGAAGTGAGAACATTTCATGGTTTCTGGGGAAATACAGCACAGAATACAGCAAAAGCCTTGACTAGAGGGGAAACGATTTTATTAGGAAGAACAGTGAACTTCCTAAAACGTTAGCCCTAGAGGTGAATTAAGTGAAAAATAATATAAAACTATCTCTACTAGCCGGGGGAAAGTCAACATAAACGTTAGCGTGTAAAAGAACGCGATTACAGGCAGAAAACTGTAATACGTAAAATGAACAAGAAAACTAAAGGAGATTCATTGTTTCCATCATGTTTGCTGACTAACCAAGGGAAAGTTTCCAAATCAAGCTACCAACAATATCACATGGATCATAATAATCTAGTATTTTCTACAACAGAAGCTTCAGAAGTGAAAAAATACAGTGCATCAATACCATAATGTACACTGAACACTGGCTTATGATTCAGCACGTTTTCCAAGCAAATAGGCTGGAAATACAGCAAGACATAATTCAGCATCCTCTGCAGAGAAGCTTTGACCCTGTGTGCATCAGAAACCCAAAAGCTCTCACTGGGAATGTCTAGGAAGTGAGTCAGGTTCAGTTTTCAACATCTAGTCTACTTCCCTATTTACTTAAATTCTTGATCCATCATATTTGCTTAAAGCTCTTCCATCTCTTTAACTGTTATTTCCTGCTTTAGAGATTGAGAACTGAAAACTCATATGCAGGTGAAATCCTACATGGCCAGAAGCTGCACTGAGAGCAGGTGAGTGAGTTGATTGACAGTGGTCATTTTTGCTTCCACTCCTACACAAGCTTCACCGCAGAACAGTAAGAATAGCAAGTATCTAGATATCTTCTCAAGCCACAGACAGTAGAAGTCTCAAGCATTTCACCTTTTTTTGGATGCTAAGAACCACAGCCCTTTTGTGAAATTTTAACAATAGTTAGAAAACTGTATCACATGACTATAAAATATACTTCACATTTTCACAGATAAAACATCTGTGCATTTAACATTCCTTTTGCTAAGTCTTAACGGAGCACGGAAGGCTCTACTTACTATTATTCAAAGAAAATAATTCTACCATCCCCCTCTGGGAAAGAGGTCAACACCTTCATATGAACAAGCAGAGAGCCTCAAAACTTTCGGAAAGCCCTGGTCTTCCTTGGCTCATTTGTTCTCACACAGTCCTTTGCATTAGCTGCAGTTCTGCTCCCACACAGAGAGAGGAGTGAGAAGCAGTGGCAGGCCCGTACCCTTCAGAGGAGAGGAACTCAGTAGTTCCTTACAAATGCTCGCGGTCAGTATCTGCAGCCTGTTTTATGTCTCTCACCCTGGCCAAACGCAGCAAAGCAGAGCCATAAGAGGAAGAGCCACAGTACTGCTCTTGCATACCCTCTGATCCCCTTGGATCCAGCAAAACTTTGTGAGCCTCGAAAAGCCACAATGAGAAACGCTTCTCTGCGAGAGTTACGATCGCAACACTATCGCTTCAGTACATCAGGCATTAGCGATGAAGGTCTAAATACACAACACTCTTAACAGTTACTTTCTCAAAAACTAACTGAAAGTGATGCTGGGTTTTGTGGTTTTTGGGTTTTTTTTTTAATTCCAAGAAAATTCCCTTTTAAGGGACTTACCTTCTCCAGTGCCAACGAATCCACAGGCTCAAGACTGATGGAAGCCAGGGACTGCAGAGCTGACAGACTTAATCCACCTGCTAAAAAGGATCATGCTGGAGCTGGTAAGAACCACTGGCTGCACAGTCCAAATCTAATTCACTTAACTCAGTGTGACATCCCTAGAAAACTTTATTGTCTAGCTTCTTGGCTAAGCAGTCAAAGAAGCAATCTGAAACCAAGAGCCCATGGTGACAGCAGTCACTAAAGACACACAAGACCACACCAATGTGTTGCTCCCCAAAGGCACTCTTGTATGGAAGCAGAAAAAGTATATTCCACATCAAGCTATATTGCAGAATTAAAACACCTGCATCCCAGTCAGCAATTACGTCTACTGTGAACTGGAAAAAGAATTGCAAGGTTGAAATTAAACTTCTTCATAAAGAAGTTAGCAAAAAATTTATTTGAATTGTTTCTCCCCCAGGTTGACCAAGACCACAGCTACAATTTGGACATAGAAACCAGCACTGTCAGTCTTCTGTGTCTCTCATTTCAGACTGATTCATTCATTTCAGGAATTCAGGAACACCCTTTCTAAATAAAGCCCACTGCACTCATACATTCTCAGTACAATCCTGTATGTCAGGACGAAACAGAGTCACTCTTGAAGGAATCATGTCTCCCAATATTACAGGCAGATATTAAACAGTATTTTACATACTCCAAAGCAAGGCCCAATATAACCAAAGGCTGATAGTACAAGGTATTCTCCCACACTGGGGATTTCCAGTTCTGCTCTCTGAATAGAGAAAAATCCATCAGGACCCTATGAAAGACCTTTAACATAGAGAGCTTATCTTTGATGGTAGTCATTCCCTCATCAACAGGACAGAAATACGTCTTTATCTCTAATACTGCTTCTCAGAATGAATACTCCATAACTATAATTTGAATTGTGCTCCAGGTATTATGAATAAAACTGTATTTTCCATTTCTCCACATGCCCACAACATTATTTTTTTTTTTTTTCTGGTAATCTTCTTTGCCAAAAATTGAACTCTTTAGCACCTCAGGCTGCCAAGGCTTCAGAAGTTTTTTCTCTCCCTATCTCACGGCAACAACTTCATCAGAAATCATCATTGTTTCAAAACGGTCAACAAAATTGAGATGTTACTACCAGGCAGTCTTGCTCATAGTTCATCTGCTTACTACAAATTTGTTTTCATCATCAGTTTAGTATGCTAGGCTGTATAGTGCCTTAAATGACAGTATTAAGATTCACCAGGCATCACAAAGTTTGTGAGTATCAGAGTTCTCAAGCTGTCAAGATCCAACCACCAGCTATTTTCAACATAGCATAAAGATGCACAGAGTCAACACATGTCTTTCTGAAAGGAAGACTGCTTTCTATGCACAATTTTTAAAGTTCTAATTAAAAATCCCAAAAAACAAACAAACAAAACCAAAAAACAAACAAACAAAAAACCCAAAGTAAAGAACATCAAAGTTTTGCTATTCAAATGGCTATCATGACAATAAACTTCCTCATAAACTCTAAAGAAATATCATCTTCAAAATACTATATGAAGTAGGTAAGTAGTAACTTCAAGTGAGGAACTGAAGGCATATATTAGAGATCAGTAATTTTCAAAAAGTAGTCTATATTATGCATAAGTACCTACAGCTTTTAAACCACAGATAAAGCCTGCTGAATGATCTCTGTGGTACTAGTTTGTAGGTAGTCATTATATGGAGTTGGAAAACAAGAATAGAACATAAGAGAGAAAATATGCACAATTTTGAACACCAAGATGCTTCAGGCATTTCTGTCAGGAAAGTGTACCTTTAAAAATATTTACATTAAAACAGATGACGACTTAGTATTTGGAGGGGTTTATTTTAACTTATTTTCCTATGATAAACAAATCTACTGCCAAAGTAGCACCTTCCTGCAAACTACCCTAATGTCTGGCGGAATTTCTTTCCTTCACAGTACTTCCTTCAACACTCCCTTACACGTTACACAAAGACTCTTCAGTCAAACACTACTAATTTTAAAGCAACAGCAAAGACAAATCAGCTTCAAACATGTGTGCCAATAAAGAGCTTTTCAAGGTAGGTCACACTGTGTGAGTTTGATAGACTAACATCTCCTCCTTAAACAGGAAGTTCCCAAATATCTATACCACATCCTCAAAGTGTTACTGTAGAGCTAGATGGTGGCTGTGGTAACACTTGCATTTCTTGATTAGCTGTTCAGAGCTGTATGTACACAGAAGATGAGCAAGGAATGAGGTGTCCATGAGCTATGGACATGCCCAAGAAGATCATCAGAAGACAGTACTGATTTGATGAAGGGTAGCTGGAGAAAAGATGGTTAGGAGTAGGCACAGTAGGTGTGCTAGAAAGGTAAAGGAGTAAGAAGGCTGTGAACAGCTAACTGTAGCATTGAAAGAAAATTAGAAGTGGGCAGCAATCTTTTGCATATACTTTTATTTGGACTTACTCAGAAATAAGAGACTTGTACAATGCCTCCAAGACACTACATTCAAAAAGTCATTCTCATTCATATAAGCATTCCTGAACTGCAAAACAAAGTTATAAACTAACCATCAGGCACCCACAAATGGAATAAGCTGGCATCTCTTCATATTTCTTCATCAGTGAACAGAAGTATCTGTATTAAACTGCACTGTTGCAGCAGAGCATCAACTGTATACAAAATTCAGTGGAGGCATCACATTCTGTTAAGTGAGGATTAAGGTCAAAAACCTTAATCATGGCTTTGAAATCTAACACTTCAATTTTAATCAGTATTAATACTCCAAACTGAAATAAATTGATGATCTTAAAATACAGCACCTAAAGAAAGAAACCTATACTGTATTTATCAGAATCATTACTTAGCATCCGCCCATCGAGGTCTTCATTAGTAGAGATGATATACTTTGGAAGTAGATCACAAGGATATGGGTGACTTCTGGTTTGGTAGTGTATCCCCAAATACAAGATGAGAGCTGTACCCCAGGTATTACAATATACAAACATACATTAATTGCAGAATTTATGATGTCCCCACACACATGACCCAGGAGCCCTCTACTAGTAAATACAGGCAGGCAATGACCCTATTCTTGGATTGTTCTCAGCCACATCCCAACATGCTCTGTAAGTCAAAACACCAACAAAATTAAGCTAAAATAATCTCCCACAGTGAGAGGATGAAAAGTACATTGCAGTAAAAGACTAGTGTGAAGAGAAGAGGAACATTATTACAAACAGTCATTAACAGGTATTACTTCAAGATACAAGTTTCCATGTGGTAACTTCATTCAGACACAAGTATCTCACCAACAGAAACAAGTCACTCCACAACACTAAGCTTCTAACACTCAGAAAATCATGCCTTTCACCACAGGTTAAACTATTCACCACCTGTATGCTCTTGCCACTACCTCCAGTCCTTGCAGTGCACTCCTCTTAAACATCACTATGTCATCTCTTCATTTCTGATCTACTAACAATAGAACCAAGAAATAGGGAAATAAGAGAGTCATGTGTTCACACCTAAGTGCAACTAAATGCAAGTAACTGCTTCGAGTAGCAGGCTTTTCAGAGGGGGTACAAGTCTGAACAATAAAGGATATAGTGTTGAAAGCCTTGCATGTTTCCCACCTACATGTCCAGTGTGAGCCCTATTAAGACAGCATCTAAGCATCCCTACTTATGTCTATAAACTATAGCTGAAAAGTGTTTTCGTTACACTCAGATGAAGAATCAAGACATTCACAGAACAGATGCAGGGTTTCTGCCACCTAGTGGCACCCAGAGCCTCAAATTATTATTTTGGAGGTTTTTTTGTGGTTTGTTTTTGTGTTTTTTTTTAACCTGGGAGCATCTGACAGCACAGATAAGAGAACACATAGGTTTACTCTCATTGAAGTTACCAAGCCTGGTTCCCTGAAGCTTCATTTCAGAATTGCATTCTGTAGTGCCTAAGATGATGGGAGTTTCAATTGAAGCTTTTCTAGCTGTTCAGATAGATGGTACTAGATTTCTCTTCATCCCTCCTCTAGCTCCTGTAGATTCTCCACTGCCTAATAATGTAGTTGATTTCATGTTGTATAATCTCTTAATAGTCTGCTACCCATTTTCAGTACTTGCAGTATTATAATATCTTTGAGGTCCCTATCCATTTGTCATAACTGCTGGAATCTGATAAATCTCAAAAGTAATCGTGGGCAGGAAACATGGAAAGGCAGAGACTGAGAGACAAAAGCAGCAGAATGATAAATGTCTTGTTTCCTCACGCCATCTGCATCACAGTTTGTCAATAAAGACCCTTTGTCAGCCCCAACAGTTTAAGGGATTCCCCTGCCCAGTTCACAGCATGGACCCACAGCATGTCATGTCAAGGCAATGGCAACAGGGACACAGAGGCAGGAACTCCATAAGGAAAGCAGCTAGCAGAAACCCCCCTTTTTGCCAGGCCATAAACTCAAAACCCCCCTTTCCCACTTGGGATTCAAAGCCAGAAGCACTTTAATGGCTAAACTAGGTCAGTCTTTGTTTACACAAAACACAGATGAGGAAGGAAGTATCATTCATTCAACTTAGTCATCAGGATTGGTCCAAACCACCAGACTACAAGGCACTGTGCAGCACACAGCATTTTTATTTTTATTTTTTTTTAAGAAATGAAACCTTATCAAAGGCACATTCAGAGAACACACCTCACACAGACATAGCCAGGTAACAACTCTTTTCTACATAAAACAGATGCTTAATCCACGGGAGCACTGATAATGTAATCTGAAGTGATCTCACCTTTTACTAGATTATACCCCCACAGATGCTTTAGGTTCCAGCCTTCATTTGTCAACTTTCAGAACCCTGGTAGGCCATGAGCACTTCCGGACTACATGTACTACAGGTTCCTCAGTAAATAATAGATAGGTTTGAATATTTTAGTTTCAGTCCAGAGAAAAAACAGCAACCAAAAAATGAAACCAGAAACAAAAACCAAAAACCCAACAGGAAGCAAGATCACAAGTACTATCAGCTGTAAATCTTGTCCTTTTGACAGGACTTTGCCTGCTCAAATTTCTTCTTCCAACTCCAGAGCAATCCATGCACTCCCCCCAAAGCTCATTAGCTGTAGCCTACAGCAATTTTCCTGCTTAAGGGGGGAAGCAGAAGAAAAGGAAGATCTGCCACAGGAGACCCCAGGTGAGCCAGTACTGCAGCGCTAGCAATGATTCATGGATCTCTGCTGAACTTTTATCAGAAAATAAAAGGAGAAGGTTTCAGCAAGCTCAATTTCTTTCTCCATATTCCACAGATTTGAATTTCAGCTGTGTAAGGTATAGCTGTATAACAAGCATGTAAGAACTACCACAGTGATGTAAACTGGTACACAAGTACCTTGATGTGAAACCACGTTTGATCACTCATGATGATTTTTGTAGACTGCACCTGTAAAGACACACTAGGTTCATGGTAGAAAGCAAAGCTCTCTTTCCCTTGTTAACAAGATAGTAGATTTCATAGAAATTGTCCCTAGGATTGAGAAGGAAAACAGAGATTGTTGGAATAAATGTGTTGGTAAAGTAATAGTTCAACAACGTAGGACTGTGAATAAAAGCCAGGCAGAGATCGCTTCTGTCTGCAGCCTCCTGAACCTCCTGTCTGCAGCCTCCTGAACCAAACCAACGATGGTTCAGCACAGAAAGTGTTAGGCTTTCTTACTTATAGTGAAGAGCTTATTAGCTCTAGTCTATGTGTAGAAAACTACTCATGTTACTGGAACATCGCAGTATCATTCAAAAGAAGTAGGGATGTGTTATCATGAGGATACATCTTCATCTCAGTTCTGAAGTTTCACTTAATTGCACTTCACATTAGTAATGAACCGCTCTGTAGAAACTCAGCTACAACCTAAGGAACTTGCAGAGTACAGTAATAAATCACAGACCCTTATATAGGGCATATCCTCATAAGGGATTGTTAATTAGAGGTTAACCAGAGTCCTCATTTATGCCTCATTTCAATAAATAGCTTGCTCAGACAGAATGGCACAGCGAGTCATTTTCAGGCAGTATCAACATGTATCACCCTTTTATACGATGCTAGCTCCTAGAGACCTGGTTTGGGAAACTCAGTAACATGCTACAGAGTTTTGATAAAAATGGAAACACTTTTTAAGAAAAAAAAATAAAATCTTCCTAAAGCTAGAATAAGCTTATGCAGTACTAAAAAGTTCTAAAATAGCACACTTTACATGTTGAGAAGGGCACCAATTTTCTCTTTCCTTTATTTCTGTGAATCTCTAAAGCTGCACCTCAAACTCATTCATTAGATGTTGTGCATATCACGTTTTGTAAGAGTTCCAGACATATTAGTGAATCAGTCAGCACACCTGTTTCTTTATAATGAATGGAGCCCTACTATCCAGAGACAGTCCTTCAGTCAGGATCTGAGTCATATCCATCCTTGGTTACTTGTAAGTTCATCCAAAATTCCACTTTCCTGCAATACCCACTTTTGTGCTTAAGATACCTAATGTCACACCACAGACAGCATTAGCAGACTGATCTGTTACGCATTTTAACTCTCCAACACTAGGAGGAGATGTCTGGAAAAAAAAGATAGGCATTTCTCATTGCATCATTTCATCACACACTCCAGTTTGATCTTGCTTGGCTCGCTTGGCAGTTTCAGCTTCTAGGAAAGCCAGAATGAGAAGTCCTGCCTTACTCTGCTTTTTTTATTCATGACTTCTGGGGGCTGCTAGCACCTTGTTCAGGAACAGACACAATCAAGGAGACTGACAGCATTTAGCTCCCAATAGTTCTCTAGCTCTAGCAGATGAGTTCCAGGCTGAAGGTGTTTGTCCTACCCCCCTGTCTACTTTGCAGGATATCAAAGCCCCAGCAGAAGGTATCCAGTGGTTGCAAGCTGGAAGCTGAAAGCAGTGGTTTGCACACAGAGGGCTGGCAAGGACTGGATGCTTAGAATAGCATCACAGACTAAAGTATATGCTCTAACCCTATGGCTGATGTGGCTGTACAAAGTGAAAGACTTCTGAAGAGCAGGAGCATTGAGACTGCTATTTTAGTTTTCTGTCACATGTGATCTAAGCAGGTAAGGATAGATATGCTGCCTACAAACTAAAACAGCACAATAATGAGAGAATTTTGTTTAACATACTTTATTTTACATCTTTACATACTTTATTATCCATCATCCCAGTATGGTATATCAGTCACAAGTTTATCGGCCAATTTTTGATGTTTAAAGTGGTTTTCTTCAGAAGCATCCAGATTGGCTTCTTGAAAATACAGTACTTTTACTCAAGCTGTGAAAACTTGATACTAATGTTCTAACCTGGCTTCTGAAAATATACAAAATATTAGGAACTCATCTTCCAAACCCTCAAAAAGCAATTAATACATATTACAGAAAGACTCAAAGCAGAAAGATGAAACATGTTACTTTTGGCATTACACTGTCCCCTATTCACTTCTACAAGAAGCCTGCACTGACAAACTGAGAAGAAAAAACATCAGACCTACATATGTAGATGTGCCAAAGAGCTGGAAGCCTCAGCTCAGATGGCTAGAATGTCAGGCATTTCCTCTGCTGCTGTATGTGACTGCATCTCCTAGACAGAGGTCAAAAGCAGAATTCAGTTTCCAGATTTGGTTGTGTTTTTTCGTTTTGGTTTTTTTTGTTTGGTTGGTTTTTTGTTTTCTTTTTAAATCAAAAGAGTGCTTTCTTTGCCCTTCTATAGTTATATGCTAGTGCCAAATATGTTTGAAATTTAGCATATTAATACATTCATTTATAGAAGTTGTGATTCTGGCACATGTATCTGATAAGTAATTTAAGGTGCTAGAATTTTAATCCTGTAGATTGGTTTGTCACTATGACAGTAATTTTTACATGGTTTTAGAACAAAGCTGATCATACAGAAGTACTATTTGTTCTCTTCCTAACCATACCTAAGAGTTAGTGAAAGCTCTACCTCTTCTGGACAGAAAGGCAGAATTTACATCTTTTAACATAGGTTGACATAACATATCTGATTGTCGATAAGCTATTTAACGTACATCATATAAGTTACTTCACAAAAGAAGAAGTAAGTTTTCTTGGATTTTAACAGCAAGAATTCAAAAAATACTCTGAATACAGAGCACTAGAGGGAACAACAGGAAAGAGATAATGCACAAGATTTCAGGAAGGGGTAGAGCTATTGTTCATAGGCACTAAGGCTAAGAATGCCTTTGGTTGGAGTTCTGTTGTGGTTTTTTTGTTTAAGTTTTTGGGATTATTTTTTTTTTTTTTTTTAGCTTTTGGGCTGGGTTTTTTTGTGGTTGATTTTTGGGTTTTTTGTTTGCTTGTTTTGTTTATTTGGTGCTTTGTTGTATGTTTTTATTTTGTTTTTTAAAAAGCCATTCAACCTTGAGGTGAGTACTTCAACTATAAACCACCCACCCTCTCCCCAACTATCTGTGTAGAGGAATTCTTTACCAGTTAACTAGAAGTATAAACAAGTGCTCAAAACATACTGACAGTGAATAGACAGATGTCCTAGCATTTGGAGAGCAGGCATTTTATTTTTAAGCATCCATAGAAGGCACACATGTACCAGCTAAGCTCAGGTCCAGTGCATAAGGATACTGGACAGTGTACCATCTCCCTGCAGTGTCACCAGCAAAGGTGGAACTGAGACCTGAAAAGACCACAGTCATTTCTATACCCTTAAACATTTGGACATGTGTTTATACTGTGAGATGTACCTCTGCTAACACTCTGGGGTAGGATGAGAAATTGTTCGCAGAGGTCTTTCTAAGAGAAACTGATAAAAAAAAAAAGGTATTTTCTGGGGGCAGGGGGATGCCATCAAGCAACATCTGTTCATATTGAACTTAAAAAGGCAGAGTCACAGGCAAACAGCACAAAACTTCCTGCCTACCTAGACCATTAGATCAAACTGTCCGTGACAGATTACAGCTAGTTAGACTGAAGTAGTGATGGCTACAGGAAAATCTGAAATAGTTTTGCATACACACAGCCTTTTTTTAAAAGGGAAGGGCAGACTATGACTTTGCCACATAGCATCAGCCTGATATTATGCTACAAAATTAGTAAGGACTGAGAACCTGGAGAAGAAAGGTAAGTAATGCACAACCCCTTAAAAAAAATTAAAAAAAAATCCTTCTGACCCCCAAGGAAGATGAGAGTCATACATCTGAAGAGATTTGAACATTATTTTTAATTGTTATATCAGTAGTGCTCTTCTCTGAATGTGTAGTACATCTATCAGAAAAATAATCACACCCAGTAATAATGAAAGGGCAGTTTCCTAGAGAGGCGCCTCACAGCTAGACCTGATGATGTATTCACTTGGCACAGAAGGAAACCTTACCATTTCTAGGAAAGAAAATTGTCCCAGACTAAATATCCCATTCCCAAGGTTGCTGGAAGTGCATAACAGCAATGGAATGACGAAAGAGAACCAGAATCAGGCCAAGTCTTCCATTTGAAATGATTCACAGCATGCGCTAAAACAGACTAACCAAAGGAGCAAGTGGTGTGAGCGCTCAATGCACAATCCCATGATAGATTGAGGACAGTATCTGACTTACAATATTATTTTCCAGAGGTTATTATGCTGAAGTCTTTGATACACTTCTGCTGAATATGGGAACTAGAGACTCTTTCCCTGCAGATCAGCACCACTGCTGGCAGGGGCAGGAGCTCAGCTAGACTCCAAAAGTTTGACCAGTAATTATAACCTGCCTGCTTTTACCAGCATAGGAAAAAAAACAAACCACTGCAAATGCATGTCAAGTCCCATATTAGATAAGTTAATGCACAGAACACTAAATATCATTATAATTGAAAAAAAAAACCAACCAAAAAACCAACCAAAACAGAAAAGTAAATTTTTTGTTAGGGGAATAATTTGGTGGATTTTATCACACTAATATCACAATTCCATTGATAATATTAATCATTTTGCTTTCTTACAGAGAAAAAAATATTTATTTGCAAATTATTCAATAGGGACATAATCTATTATTGTATTAATTAGCAAGTGGTTTTGTATGCGGGGGGGAGGGGAAATGTTTCATCTAGTACTGAATACAGCTAAAACCTAGGTTATACACGTTTTTTGAATGTTTAAGTTGGACTGAGTTAAATTCTCATGCATCTTGAAAGGGTACTGTTGGAACAGCTATACAAGTATCCTTGCTTTATTTAAAAGCTCCCAGGTCAAACCAAGCTTATTAAGCATCCTATCTGCAGCATGTTCTGAAGTAGAGCCAATTAAGTTGTCCAGAAAGACTGCTCTTTTTCTTCTTCCCGCCCCCTCCCCGCCTCACACCTTCCATCCTCTGCAAGGGATTATCCAGCTTCACTAAAGCTTCTCCAGAACTCAATTGGTTCACAGGATCTTGCTTCAACTCTAGTCTTCATCCTTCCATCTTAAAATAAGACAAATGCTTTGCTGGCAACATATCATTCTATTGCACAAAAAAGTTAGTCTGATGCTGTGGAATTTGCATAGTGTTTGTTCTACTTAGAACAAAACAACAACAGAACTTCACAAAATAATTCAAGGCCCAAATCTGGAGACAAAGAGCTAAAAATAGTTTGTCACCATGACATACAACTATTCAGAATTACAAAATGTTGGTATAATACTCCTTTAAAAAGATAACTATGAAGTCTAGTGGAGACGATAAAAAAAAGGGACAACTTTATTTTGCAATAAATTGTTCCTCGTTATTTATAGAGACAGAAGCATTGTATTAACATTGTCACATTGACCGGTATGTCACTGATACCACTTATCCCTGGATAGATTCATCGAACACTGTTATCTCTGTCAGCACCAATGTTGCATACATCCAAACAAGACTTGCCCTGTCAAAACAAGACCTGTGACCCAGCACACCAAGTACCACAGGAATATAGCTTCCTGCTAGTATGCAACATTAGCCTAATGTTTACACACCATTCAATTCAAGATCTTTGCTCAGGTCTCTTCTGTCACGTGTAGATAACTTTTGATCCTTAAAATCAACACTGCATTTGAAAGCGTTCTGCTAAAAGTCACCTGCTCCATTTTCCCTCCCTTCCACAACTTTAGCAGAAGTTAAGGTTAGATGTTCATTAAAATCTGTAACTTACCACTACAGTTAAAGTGTACATACTTCAGCACAGCCTACTTTCCAATATGGAAAAGAACATTTGGAGGGCACTGAACTTACCAAAAGCAAGATCTTACCAGCTGTAAGATACCTAACCTGTTCTTTTCCTTCTCTTATAGAGGCTCCAGGTAAAATAAATTGTCTTGTATTCAGTTTCAGATGAATGCAGGCAAGCATCTGAAATTGAAAAAGGCAAGAAGAACGCTCCTTTGTCTCAAGAAACAACCATACCCTGACCATCCACATTTGAGTGCCAGCTTTGTAGGATGCATTTGTCATACAGTCCTATCCCAAAGACTACAGTTAAGGTTACACTTCTGTCCACAGCACTCTTGGAGACTGAAAGTTTGAAGAAAACTGAAATTGTCACAAATTGAAGATCCAGTATCTTCTCCACAAGTATTGCATACCCAAGGAATTTGGATGTAGAAGGCAAGGTAAGAGCTCCAATTGTAATTTCTGTGATGCTAACACTTCTAGGTTGTTGGTTTTTTTAACCAGCTGCTTGGTTTGGGGTTCTATCTTGAATTTTCCCTCCTAACAGTTTCTGCAATGCAGTTTTTCCCCATTAATGCAAACAGCATTATTAATACTCTAATGAGCCTAAAATTAGGTAGCCAGCCACTTCAATAGAGAAATATGAAAGTTGGTTTTCCCTTTTGATATCTTTGAGACTTCTACAAGGTTTTCTTGCTATTAGCTTGAAATTTCATGGCACAGATGTTCTCTGTGTGACAACTCCTTTTAAAAACAGGACATGCTGAAAGAGCCGATACATTAGAAAAAGATCATACTTCCTTGATCAGGGAACAGTTCTCTGAGAAGCTAGAGTCAGAAAAGTGACAAGTCCTGCAAATTTAACACTGCTCTGTTATGCTGTGAAAGCAACTGTGCTGCCAGATGTGCCACTATCACAAAACTCTCTCATCATTTAATGAGGGAGTTCTCTTCCCTTTTGGTTGCTGGAAGATTTCTTTGTGTATTCAAGTTTATATCAGTATTCCTAATCTGTATTATTTCCAAATCAAATGATTTTTTACCTTCTGTTTCTAAGCATTCAGAAAAAGCCCCAAACCTATATTGCTATTTTCCCCTGTGTTTTATGTAAAATTTTGCCTTCAAATTCATTTACTTGGCTCTCACAAGCATGTTCAAGGGTAAAACCTGGACCTCTGCCACAATCGCATTCCTTGTTGCAAATACATGCCAACCTTCAAAGTTCAGTTATTTGAGCAAAAACATATATTAATTGTTATGTGAGAGGAGTGGAAAGTGCATCAGATTAAGCACATTTGGAAGTATTTCACTCCCTTCCTTGTTTGGTAATTCAGCATAAAGCTGGACTTACTCTGTTCTAGTTTTTCAGCATAGTTGCAGCCATTGAGACCACACAAGTGAAGTCTGATTTTGTGTTAAACTTCACAACAACCAAACAAGGATTCAGAATAAAATTACCTTCTCATATTTGTTATTCCAGGACTGGTCTAACAGGTATTGCAACATTTGCCAGCATAAAGTTATTCAGTTACATGTAAAAAATAATGGAATGCAAGGAGAATGTTGCAATAAGCCAGTTTAATAGATACCAGCAACTTAAAAGGCCTTTTCCTTTCACCTATGAAGGACAGCAGTGAATAGCTCAGAAAGGTGCAAGCCAGGTAACCAAGAGGCAACTCTTAAAATAACAATTTCAATACCTTGGTATCATCAGCAGGTTTTAACATGCAAACAGAAGTGCAGGTATGGAGTATTCATTTACCTAAAGCATTAATCTCATCTTCCATCAAAAAAGTGCAAATTGTATCCTTCACATAAATTCTGAATAGAGATTGGGCTTAACTTTAACATGGAAAATGCTTATGCTTTTTTGGAGCAGGAACTGAAATAGAAATTCAATTGGTTTCTCCTCTTAGAGCTCAAGTGTACACTGAGAGAACTTGAGACAAAACCACCACCTTTGCTACAACTGGTGGCACTTATGCTCTCCATAGTACTCAAGAACTTCCTTGTCTATGTGTTGCAACCAGTACTTGGTATTATCAAAACAAACACTGCTGTCAAATTACTTTAAAGAAGCAATCTAGTACTGGAAGTTTCTCATCTTTGAGAGAATCTACAGACTGAAGGTTTTAGTAAATCCAGTTGAAAAGAACCCAAACTAAAGCACAGTCCACCTAGTAAAATATTGGATGCCTGTGACCCATGAATTTCACCTCACCTCCCAGAAGTGAGGTGCTAGCCTTTCTAGCAGGGAATATTTTTTAAGGGGCAAGTTATCATTCCAAAGCCTTGCCACTACCTTGGAAGGGGGAAGGCAGCAAGGCATGCCACCTTCTCATGGGCACCTGACAAGAGCACAAATCCTGACCTGCTATGGTAGTGAAGAAGAAACAGGCTCAAGAACATTCCTCAGTTCCTGTTCTTTAAAGCTCTGCTGGGCTATCTGAACTGCTGCCAGAGTTACAGGGAGAGAAAGACAACTCCAGAACTGGAATACAGTCCTTGAAACTACTGAGGCTGGGTCACTTCAGATACTGACTTCCTAGTGGCTGCTCTTAGGTGCTAGGCAAGATTTCAAGATAACTGGACTGGAACTACACAAGTTTTCAATGCTACTACCTACCAATGCCCTACAAATGTATCTTCATAAAAAAACAAAAAAACCCCAACCAAACAGAAACAAAAAACACCCACCAAAACCCACAAAGCACCAACCACTTCCTCCTTCACTTCCCTCACCTGCAATCCTCAGTATCTCACACAGTCTGAAGAGCTGACACTACTGCCTGCAGCCAATTCTCAGCAGATCATGAGTGCAAGAATATACAGATGCAATGTATTAGACTTCTGCTTGCTACTGTGGCTCAGCAGGCAGATGGTATCTTGTCACTTTTCAACCTCTAGCCATATTTTCCACCGACCACTCCAGCAGTTCTTCAACCAAGCCATCATCATTAGCAGTCTCCTGAAAAGACACAAGCTTTCCAAGCTCAAGAACACAGGATTTCCTGAACCATATCAGAGCAGGCACTCATCAAGACAATAATGAAAAGCAAAAGCATTTCAAACAACAACAACAAAAACCCCACAAAACAACACAGGAATCTATTATTATTTAGGCATGCAATAGCTTTTCCAGATAGTTAGTTTCTAGCCCCAAACATGTGCATTTTCTCATAATAGGATAGTTTTTGAGCTCTGTACCAACCTTCTTTATGAAAAGTCACTGACAATCCACGTAGAGAAGCAGGCACTTTAAACCTTGTAAAGGTGTTTGGAGACCTCTAAAGTATAAATATGCTTTATGCTAAAGAATACTCTATTCATGTAACAAGTCTTTGAACATATGCAGTACGTCTATGCAAAGATTACTTAGAAGCTAGCTGCCAAGTTCTATGATAAAAACAATCCTTTCAAATGTATCTAATCCTACTACTTCCCTAGAAAACAAGGGCAAGGGGTGGGGATGACAAATTCCTTCAGTACTGTGTTATTGAGATCCCACATTAACCTCTCAATACTTTCTTGTAAATCATAGTGGTTTGAGTTGGAAGAGATCTTAAAGATCCTCTAGTTCCAACCCCCCTTACCATGGCGGGGGGTACACCTTCCACCAGATCAGGTTGCTCAAAGCCCCATCTAACCTGGCCTTGAACTCTTCCAGGGAGGGAGCACCCACAACTTTTGTTTCAGTGCATCATCACCTTCACAGTGAAGGGCTTCTTCCTTATATCTAATCTAAATCTACCCTCTTTCCGTTTCAAGCCATTACCTGTTATCACTACATGCCCTTGTAAAAAGTCCCTCTCCAGCTTTCTTGTAGGATGCTTTTAGGTACTGAAAGCTGCTAGATGTTCTCCCTGGAGCCTTCTCTTCTCCAGACTGAACAATCCCAATTCTCTCAGCTTGTCCTCATGGGAGAGGTGCTCCAGCCCCCTCATCATTTTCATGGCCCTCCACTTGCTCAAACAAGTCCATATCCTTCTTACATCAGGGGCACCAGAGCTGAATGCAGTACTCCAGGTGGCATCTTACCAGAGCAGAGCAGGGGAATCACATCCCTTTACCTGCTGGCCACACTTCTTTTGATGCAGTCCAGGATATGGTTGGATTTCTGGGCTGGAAGTGCATGTTGCTGGCTCATATTCAGTTTTTCATCTACCAACACCCCTAAATCCTTCTCCTCAGGGCTGTTTTCTATCCATTTTCCACCCAGCCTGTATTTGTGCTTCAGTTTGTCCTGACCCATGTCCAGGACCTTGCACTTGACCTTACTGAACTTCATGAGATTGACTCAGGTCCACCTCTCAAGCTCGTCAAGGTACACCTGGATGGCACCTCTTCCCTCCAGCACATTGACTGCACCACCCTGCTTGGTGTTGTCAAAAAACTTCCTGAGCATGCACTCGATCCCACTGTTCATATTGCTGACAAAGATTTTAAGAAATAGACATCAGCGCCCCTACAGAAGTTACATACAATTGAGTAGAGATTAAAACAGATCCTTGTCATTATAGGCTTCCCCAGTTCAGGGCAGAGAAAGACCTTGGCAGAAGGTCTTGAAGAAAGAACATGAAAGACTATGACTTTTGGGCACTGTCAATGACATCTAAGCAACATGATGTTAGAGTCCACGCTGATTTTGGAAAGGAAGGGCTGATAAAGTTGTCTTATTTTCCTCATGTGGCTTGTTCAAGTGAACTGGGGTGTAAACAGAATAAAATAGGTAGACAAAGAAAGCAAGAAAAAGAGGCAGGGAAAGGTAAAGGTAGGATGAAATGTGAGGAGCCCAGGAAGGCAGGCAGACCCAAGCTAATAAGGAAAGATCCTATATGAAGCTAACAAAATAAAACTTTGGGTAGTTGATTAAGCAAGCTAGAACTGACATCAAGCCCAGAAGGGAAGACCACACACAGACTGTCAAGTTTAAGACAAGCTAGATAAAAAAAGAAAGATGACTAGAGCAGCAGTTGAAAGGGAAGGTGTGAACACAAGACACCAGAGAGTACACACAAAAGCCCAAAGCTCTTAGCACATATGCATTATATCTAGAAATGGGACTCCAGATTTTGGCTCACCACTCATTATTTGCCAAGTTACATTTATGGAATAGATTCCACATCTCCAGGCAAAGGTAGCTTTTAGTGAGCCATACAGGTACATAGATCTGGCAACTACATCTAACACTATGCATTAGCACCAGTGTCTCCTGCACACGTACACCTAGTATGGTTGGGGAAGCTTAACTGCACCCTTCCTCCTTCTTTCAAACAAAGAATAACAACAACAGCCAACAAAACAAAAGGGGGGGTAAGAGAAAAAGAAGAAAGAAAAGTCACAGAACTTATTGTAATTAGAACAAGCAAACTACACAGATCTAGCATCACTGGCCTCTAACAGCTTTGCCTCTGCTGTTCAGAAAAGTGAAAGATGAGTCCTTAGTTAAATGAACTTCTACAGCCCAAGATAACCTGTCATAGCCATGCTACCTCGAGTTTCATGAGTCAGAATTTCTCTAGATGCCACTGTAAACTAATTTTCTGGGTCCAAATTTCTCAAAATAATTTGTAAAGTTATAAAGCTATTTCAGCTGTGTTTAAGAACACTACTACCCACCCCAACAAAAAAGTTCACTGGATAGGACCTTCCCAAGTAACTCAATGAGAAGGAAAGCTATCTGACCCATTTTTCCCTGAGCAGGATGGGGTTAAGTATCTTCCTTTGCCTCCGTGTTATGTAAGTTCATCAACATGTGATTGATAATACCAAAAATCTTGCAGGGTGACATGTCACTAAACCACACAATATTTTCATTTACTCAGTAAGTATTCTCAAAGTAGGAAACATATGGAAGTAGCTGCTTAGATGGGACTTGTTTTCTTTAAATTTTCTTCAGAAACTCTAATTACAGTGTATCCATCATTCAGGTGCTCAATTTAAGTCTTTTTAATCACACTGTGTATTTAATTATCTGTATCAAGTGTGATGAGGAGAGGGAAATTAGATTAATCTCTCTTGGTCCCACGTTCCAAGGCAGCAGATTCTGTTTGAGTATTTCATGATTTAAATTGCTAGTTTCAAATCTTTCTGCTATTATCTTTAACAGACAAGCCAAAAACATGAAGTATATATCAGCATTTTGGACTTCAAGAAAATCTTAATTAGACATATTTAACAGATCTTATGAATCATCCCTTTTTACATGACACCACAGTTTAAGACTTAGCTTTCCTTGAAGAAGTTGAAAGATTTGTCTGTTTTAACATGCTTAAGGACACATCTGGTGTGCATACTACCTAAGCCATATTTCATTTGACTATAAAAAGGGTAGGAAGGAGGACCCTGAGGACTACCAACCTCTCAGCCTCACCTCTGTGCCTGTGAAGATCATGGAGCAGATTCTCCTAGCTCTCTTAAGGCACATGAAGGCCAGGGAGGTGAGCAGAGACAGACAGCGTGGCTTCATTAAGGGAAAGTCCTGCCTGACTAACCTAGGGGCTTTCTACAACGGAATGACTTCATCAGTGGACAAGGGAAGAGCTTCAGATGTCATCTGTCTGGACTTCTGCAAGACCTTTGACACAGCCCTCCACAACATTCTCCTCACCAAGCTGGAGAGATACGGATTTGATGGGTGGACTGTTTGGTGGATAAAGAACTGGCTGAATGGTTGCATCCAGAGGGTAGTGGTCAATGGCTTGAAGCGCAGATAGGGATTGGTGACAACTGGTGTCCCTCATGGGTCTGTACTGCGGCCAGGACTGTGTAATATTTTCATCAATCATATAGACAGTGGGATCTAGTGCACCATCAGCAAGTTTGCAGATGACACCAAGCTGAGTAGTGTGGTCTATATACCAGAGTGATGGGATGTCATCCAGAGGGATCTGGACAAGCTAGAGAAGTGGGCCTAGGTGAACTACATGAGGTTCAACAAGACCAAGTGCAGGGTCCTGCACCTGGGGCAGAACAATCTTCATTATTAATGCAGGCTGAGAATAAGGTGATAGAAAACAGCTGTGCAGAAAAGGACTTAGGGGTTCTGGTGGACAAGAAGCTGGATATGAGCCAACAATGTGCACTTGCAGCCCAGAATGCCAATTGCAACCTAGGCTGCATCAAAAGAAGTGTGGCCAGCAGATTTAAAACGTGATTCTGCCACTCTAATCAGCTCTGGTGAGACCTCACCTGGAGTAGTGTGTCCAGCTCTGGAGCCCTCAACACAGGAAAAACATGGACCTGGTGGAGCAGGTGCAGTGAGGGGCCACTAAAATGATCAGAGACTGGAACACCTCTCCTACAAGGACAAGCTGAGGGAGCTGGGGTTGTTCAGCCTGGAGAAGGCTCTGGGGAGACCTTAGAGTGGCCTTCCAGTACTTGAAGTGGGCCTACAGGAAAGCTGGAGAGGGGCTGTTTACAAGGGCATGTAGTGATAGGACAAGGGACAATGGTTTTAAACTAGAGCAGGGTAGATTTAGATCAGATGTTAGGAAGAAGTTCTTTACAATGAGGGTGGTAGAGCACAGCAACAGGTTGCTCAGGGAGATGGTGGAGGCCCCATCCCTGGAGACATTCAACGTCAAGCTTGTTGAGGATGTCCCTGCTTAGAACAGGGGGGAGGGGGGCTGGGGTGGTGGACTTTTTAGAGCTGCCTTCCAACCTACGGCATTCTATGATTCTATGAACCTTGAAAGCCCGAAATACTCAAGCAGCAAATAAATACTGGCTCAGACACACCAAAATAGCTATCCCATTCTACCTAAGAGACTTGGCTTGCTTATTGAACAGGGATGTGGCAAGCACAAGGGTAAAAAAAATTACTCTTTTCCATTAGCTTCAGTACAGGATGAAGCACTAATAACTACCAGAACAAGAAATAATACATTTAAAGAAACAACCTCCATAAGCAGTAGGCATTCAATTCCCAATCTTAGAGATAAAGGGAGTAAGCATTTGCAGTACAAAACACAGTAGGCAGATTTGACTGACTACAGCTATCAAATGCAGGCAAATTGAAGTTATGCTATGGATTCTGTCCTTCTATTAGGAAATACAGATGGATTTAACTTCAAACATTTCTCAGTGTTAGGGTTTGACAGTCTGAGGATGCAAACGCATATTCACATTCTTTTGAGTAAAACCTGTACTGTTATAACATAAGTTATAACTGCCAGATTTCTGGTATTTAAGGGTATCATTGTTTCATCACTTGCACCAACAACCCTTCCTATCTGTGAAGGATTAAAAATCAACAGGTTCTAAACTCCTCTACTGGTGCCCTATAGTCTGAGGCTTTGGAATAACACTTCCCCACTACCCAAAAGCAGAAATAAAACCAAGAAAAGAGATAAACAAAAAAGAAGAATACATCTCTGAAAAGCTGCACCATTGCTGTCATACCAGTTTACATGTAGAATACTGTTACTCCGTGGCTAAGGTTAAAATGTCATTCTTTTTAAAAACGGGAATTTAACTGAAACAAGATGTTTCTGAAGGCAAGCTACCAGAAGAATCAATCTGCTTTAGCGATGCCTCTCTGCAAACCAAGTCCATTTTTTACACATCTGAACAACAAATAAATAAATAGGCATCCCACAGTGGATTTTCTTAGCAAGTTAAACACATGATGAATTGTCATGCCAATAGAGTCCTGCTGAACTACAGACTTAGTCACACATTCACAAGTTAAAAAAAGAAGTGGTAAGGCTACTTAAGAACCCATCCATGCTACTACCCACTACTACAGCAACAAACAAGAAGCCAACAAAAGTTTACCCCTCCTTCCTAGAACTAAATCACTCACACAAAGCGCTTGTACACCTTTAGCAACCAACATCATCACCAACGATAATGAACATGTTCCTGTGAGCTACATTTTTCTCACAAGATCTCCTTGTTTAAAGCGTGTTGCTCGAAAACAATTTTCTTATCATATAAAGAAGATGACAGATGACATCAGATCACAGTTCCTCAACTCAAAGATAGTAACTCTAAATAGGATTACTAACCTTATAAATACATTTACTTTTGCAACATAACTTTAACCATTGGTTTAAAGTAGACTAATTAAGAAGGTTCACACCACTAATCCACTTTTGCATGTTCCTGGACGCTTTGGAAAAATAAACAGTAATTACAGCATCACAGAAAGGGCCCGAGATCAAAATCTTTGATAGCTGTTCAAAACAGCCCTAGAAATAAACCATGAAACTTTAATTCCAATAGGATATATTTGAGCCAACTCATTTTCAGTTCAGCCATAATCAACATCAAAAACAACCCATGACACACAAAAAAACCCCTAAACAACAACCAACCACAACAACAAAAAATAAACAACAAAAAACCCCATCATGTGTGTGCAGAAGCATAAACATTTGGCCTAATGCAAGTCTAATCAAAGGAACACAAACTGAAAAATACAGGCATTAAAGTAATGCTAAATTATGTAAATCTATAGAAAACAGCAATTCAGTCATTCATATAAGAAAAGATACAAGTACAATCAACAACTACTTTTCCTATTTTCCTTTTTCAATTAAAATCCACAATGTTGATTTACAGTTCAGTCACATCAATACATCTACAGAGATTTTTCCCAGCTGCTTTACAGCTAAAGATATGTGAAGGTAGCTACCATGAACTCTGAACAGTCTTAAAATCTGCAAACATCATAACACAGAAAGCACAAAGCATTATTTTCTTCCACTCTTAAACCTACACATTTAGAAGGCCAAGCATACTGAAGTCCTATATTCCTTTACAACACACAACTTGTTTGCTGAAAAGTACAAGACCACAGGTATTTGAAACTACCCAAGTCATCCAAAAACATATTAAACTAGACTCTAGTTTTCATCAAACACACAGAAAAACTGCTAACTCTGGATTACTGAAGACAAGCGCTTACCTTCAATCCTTTTTAAGGCCGACAGGCAAGTATCCCGGCTTGGAAATTCAAATGGATTATTACAGGTCCGAATGGTGTCACATTCGCATTTCCCGTTGATTATGTTACAACCTGTTATAAGGTTTTCATTGCATGGTTCAAATCCAAGAAGCTGATCATCATCCCAGTTTTCATCTAAAATAAACAAACAAACTCACTCACTATTGGATTTCAGCTACAGTATATAAATTCAGCTGCTTTGGAGTCGGGTGCGATTTACTTCAGGTTCAACACAGTGCTAAACAGAAGATAACAGATTAAAAAAAAAAAGATTAATCTGAACTGTAGAATTTGCCAAATACCGTATTTTGCAACTGGTTTATTGCCCATTTTGCTACAGCTACTGGCATTGTTTACTTCCATCTGTATGAAAAACTGTCATCTCACGGAAATGCATAGTTGTAGTACAAATGAGTGCTGTTCTAACTGGAATAACTTCCATGATAAATATAACTTCTAAGTTTCTGCAGAAGTAAGAATGTTGAGCAGAATCTGCAGCTGTTAAACAACTCAAAATTGAATCAGAAACAGAGCATTTTTAAACCAAATTAAGAAGTACATAGAATTCACTCCACAGAGATAAAACTTTTATTACAAAAATACTGCAAGATGCCAGGCTTCTGATTCTGCAATATGACCAAAAGTGAGTTTTCCAGCACTCCTAGATTACCATCCATACTCTATGAGAATTGCTCAAGAACGCCACTCTCCTTGCTGGCAAGAGGCAAGGGGATAGCTGGGCAGGAATGAGTCTCTGCTCAAATAATTCTGCTCCTTTTGAATCAGTCCCTTTAAATGTGTGTAACATGTTTGCCTTGTACAACATCCCATTTTCCTTTTATAAGGAGGCTACATGCAACAAGATTTTATTTTTCTTTTTTCCTCCAAGAAGTGATAAATCCAGTTGATGCAAAGTTCCATGAAGATTACCGGTCCTATGAAGTTTCAGCTTCCTTAGGTCAAGTGCCCATACAGCAACAACCCACCAATGCAGAAGTTTAACCAAGATAAGTACTTTTTATGCAAGACTGAAGAAAATAAACTAGGCATTAGGTATTCTTTGCTATAGAACATCAGATCATTTTCCAGCCTCGTCTATCTACCAATACAAGTACTACAAAACAGTCACACAAATAGTCCACTGACTTGTAGCAATGACAAAAGGAACAAATACCTACTTATAATTTTTACATCCTTATATTCCACAGCAGCTTTCACATTGTGCCTTCTAGTAATTCACCCCAATTTTGCATACTATCACCAAGCAAGTTTCCAATGGAGATCCTGCCAAGAAACACTTCAAAAAAGTTAAGACATCTCCCATCTGTGAAGGCTGGAGTCATCAGAGGATGGCCTTCGGTATGGGGGGCCATAGCCAAATACAAACTGCTTGTCATTCAGTAGTCTGATGCTCAATAGAAGTCTAAAAACTGACAGTAAATAACAATATATACACACACACTGAAGTTGCAGTGTAAGCAATGTTCCACTCACAGAACTATGCAGAATACCTGAAAACCTGCAGGGTTTTGTGATTTGAGGAAAAAACAACCAACACTTGGAAAGAATTATTTACTAATTAAGTACTGTACATGATCTACACAAAGTGTCACAGCAGATTCTCACAGGTATGTTTCTCCCTATGCAACCGACTGCTTGGTTTCTGTTATAAGTCAACAAAGTACCCTGATGACAAAAAATATTGAATAAACAACTAAATTCATTTTAGGCATGAAGAAGGGAACATCCATGGGAACCTCATGGCTCTTCTACTCCATCAAAATAGCAAAGGAAGAGTAGTCATTAACCCCAGAAAGTAATTTTTCTTTTTTTTTTTTCTTTTCTTTTTTTTTCTTTTTTTTTTTGTTTGTTCATTTTTTTTCCTAATTAAAGCTAATCTATCTTCCCATACACCAACTGTACCAATAAAAGTAAAAAGGAAGTGCAGAAGTTCCTGAAGAGAAACTATAAAAATTCTTTCAAGAGAAGATGACACTTCAGTAATGCTAGGATACTTTCATCGTGAAGTGGCCATGCATGGAGAGGGAAAAAATAAATAAATAAAATCATAAGCATTTGGAGAACAATAATACATCCTGTTTTTGAGAAGCCGGAATACAGCTTGGACAATTTGTATTTTACAAATCACAGCAGTAATCCACATAACAACAAGAACAAAAGAGGCTACAGCTACACTCCAAAACTAGAATGTTTCACATTCTGTAACCACAGGGACCAGAGCTTCATGCAGGTTTGTCTGTATAATGGTCTTAAGAAAACTGTTTGAACCACTCCTTGTTTCTGACACAAAGGCTCTCCTCCTCTACCACTACACAGAGACCAGGAGCTACATTTGCCCTGGTGACTCTATAGCCCACAAGGCAGCATGCCCTTGCCATGGCTCCCTTGAACTGCTCTACTCACAAGCCTGCTGAGACCAGTGCAGTGCAGACAGGTGGGGCACACAGACAGTGATGATGGCACATTTTTGCTCTTCCAGTACACCAGTTCAGACCATTTTTGAGTTTTGTGCCTTGTGGTATTTTGTTACTAGATATTTTCAAGGCTGATAGAGATCAGCAGGATGTGTGTTACACAAGAGCTGCTCACCCCATTTAAAGTGGGACTTACCTGGCCATGGAAAGCAGAGCCATCCCTTAAAGAAGAATGCCTCAGAGCAGGTTCACCACACACTGTGGCAGTACCCACAATATTACCTGATTTCCAGGACAGATTAGTATTTGATATGTCACCTGTCACCTCTCATGGCTTTTCAGATGGGAGCAGAAAGGGACATACATAGGAAGCACATGGCCTGGTAATAGGTGCACCTAAAGTCTTCAGTGCCACATCTCAAGAATTATCTCAGTAGTCATTAAGAGAATGGAAGAGGAAAGAAATCCGTCAGTAATACTTGCAGACTATACACCTAACATGATGAATCTTGAAACAAGGCATGTTTCAATTACTCAGAATGAATACAAAAAGAAAAGTCAGATTCAGACAGGAAGAATGCAAATCCCGTTTTAGTCCACCTATCTCTTACCAGACTGCTTTTCACACAATTTCATTTGGAAACAAAATTTCCATCAATGACGAGCAAACGTGTAACAAGAAGAAAGCTTAGTTTAGTAAATCCCTACAAAGTCTAGCATGATCTTTCACACAGACTTAGGAATCCTTTTCCTAGTTGATTTTGCCCTTTTACATTAAGGGCCCGGTTAAATAAATACTTGTTTACCACCTAAAGTAACACTCAGACGTCACATCAGTATTGGCAGAAGAAATTTATGTGGAATGAAAGGTACAATCACACAAAAGCACTCACATAAGTGAGGATGAATCCAGTGTCTCACCTTGATTTAGAGCTTTACTTAGTCAATGCAAAGGCATCCATTGCTCTGCTCGATGCAGATAAATGGCGGTCCAGTACAGCATGCTAGTCCCTTCAGAGGTCAGCAATATTTCAACTGATAATGGAAACAGGTCTTGAACAAAATCTAGGCTCTGTGAAGCATATAATCTAGCCTCTAGTATTCCCAAAATCAGCAGGTCCCATGGATTATTCCAAAATACAAACTCTTAGACACCAGTGATTTGGAGACCTGGGACAGTTCATGAACAATTCAACTGTAGCACAAACATTTTCATTCATGCTCTGTTTAACCTCCTCTGTGGCTTCCTTTTCAGGAAAGGAATGCTCTTTCATACATACCTCTCAGGAATCTGCATGATATGAAGGAACAAATTGAGATATAATCATCTGTGAATGCTTTAATTCTCTGCAAGCAGGGTTGACAAAACCCAAATGTAAGAATCTAATAACCTCTCAAACCTCAGTACTCACATTTTATCCACTAGCTGACTTCCAGGATACTTAAAAATACAAAAATCAAGTAGGTGTTCAACATTAACTTTTTAGAAATAATCCTGCTGAAGAGCAATCCAAGTAAACTTAATTTTAATCCAAACTGATCTTATCTTAGCTGCAATTTCCACCATCCCACAGTGGTGGCATGATCAGGTAGGGGCAAAAAAAAAAAAGTGAAAGGTCACTCTTTTTAGCAGTTCTGACTTACCACTGGACTGTTGTTATATAGCCACTCAACCACCTTTTGCAGACATGCATAGGGGCAGTTTAAATGCTCCCAGAAGGTCAATAAATATAGTTTGAAAGTCACTCTTTCAACTCATTTCTATCTACATATAGTTCAGAGGGCAGGCATCATGTTAATTCCAAATCTCTCATCTTCTTTCATCATTCGTATAATCATTTGCTTCCTGCAAAGCAAACGTTTCAGCTTGCTAACAATTCAAGTGTTGCTCTGGGTTGCTGAACTCCCTAGTCCTGTCATAAAATGCTTCTAAAGTAGGGAAGAGGATTAAGGCATTAACAAGTTGAACAAGAGGTCCTTAAACAACAGGTCCAGTCTGGGAAACAGTCTAAGAATTAGGTCTCTGGTAAGCAGCATTCCATCACTTCTTCCATGCTAAATCTACATACTAGCACTCACTGCACAGCACCCCAGCAGCATGAGAGGTGGGATGCTCATGATTGAAGCATTTGTCTTCTACACCTGAAAAGCAGCTTGTGTTTCCAGAGAAGCATGCAATTATAAGAAACTAACTTGGAGTCTTATTTTTAAAGTACACAGTAGCTCTCTGTAGTTGCATTTATTGTTCCCATATGCCAAGGATCATCTCAAAACAGGTGCAAGCCAAAAGCACAAAGACAGACATTCTCAGAGACTCCTTCCTCACTGCTTAAATTTTTGCTTTCGTTTCCTTCAAGTTCTCAATTACTTCTGCCTGCTATAGAACCTCCTCTTTTGTGCCCCAAGCCTTTGCTTCCTTTCTGGACATTTCATGAATTTCAGCTATTGTTTGGAAATCCATACACTGTTTTCCTTCACTGTTTATAAAGATAATGCATCACCTCAAACCAGCAAGCAACACACCGAATTGGTCACTAAAGTATCACTGTTGAAAACTAATACACAAACATTGCACCCACAATAATCTTAAATTACAGTCTGGGAAGGGGGGGGGAGCTGGGGAGGAGGAGTGATAAAAATAACTGGAGTGAACCGAGTGAACTCCCATAGTTTACATTTAACTGCAGCATGTTACTCAGCTATTTCTGCCTTTTTAAAGCGTGGCACAGGCTCTCAGGATGCTGAAAGAGCAAAGCGTCCATCAAATATATTGCTGATCTGAACGCAGTACAAAGTCACATCGTACAGACTTTTGCATCCTTTTAAATCCTTTATTTGAATGAGGAGAGAGAACAGATTTCACAGTGACACAGAAATGATCCTTATTGAGACTAGTTGCCCTTTGGGGAGGAGGGGAACCTTTCAGAAGCTTCTCCATCAAACCAGACCCAAGGTCTGAGCTCTACCACTCCAGCATACTGGTACACAAAACAGTGTTTTCCAATCAGTGGTATTCATTAAGATGGTATGAGACTCTGAAAGGATTACACAGACTTTCTAATATTAAAAAAAAAAATTAAAAAAGGAAATACTTCTTGCCAGTAGGCTTTGGCTTCTCTTTGAACAGGAAAAAAAGAATGATGGAAAGGAAATTCATGTTTTGGAGGAGCTGAACAATAGAAATGACTAATCATCACTAAAGAATGCTTGAAACCCAGCCCCAGACCTTGAAAAGCAACAGAAGGGAAGGCTAGCCTTGAAGTGAGTTTGAGCCCATGTACTGGCTGCAATCCTCTCCCCTCTCACAACTTACTCCTTCAGTGAAGTAATGAATCAGGGACCAGAGTGGTAGGAACTTTTCTGGTAAGACATAGCTGAAAGTTTTAAAGCAGTTTTTCCACCTTTTGAAAGGGTACACTTTCCAAGATCAAATCTTCATGTGGAATGCACGTCGGTATAAAAGGGCTTTGCAGCCTCATGATAAAATTTCTAGTCAAAGCTAGAAAGTAAAACCATACCATAACATTTAGATACCTCAGAAACACCATACATGTAAGGCATGTCTCAAATTTAACTGCCTCTTTTATCTTATTCAAACTAAAGCATGTATGTCAGGTGATCAAATCCCCAATACAGTGAGAAAGATTTTCACTGCAGCAGCTCTGCAAGAAAATACTACTGTTTTTTATAAACATTTTAAAAGCCAGAGTTCATTATCGACTATCTGAGTCTTTTATGCATAGT
>WTSP01020304.1:0-27529 GCA_025331215.1 Actenoides lindsayi
GGGCGATTGGTCAGTGATCACCCATCTCCTAGGGTGATTGGCTAGAGTTCTACAACAACTATTTCAAAATATTTTTCCAATGTACCATAAACAGAACTTAACAAAACACCACGTGCTAGTCTGGCTTACAAAAAACATCCTACTGTTTTTCATAACACTGGCGAGAAAGGCAGGATTCTCACCAAATATTGTGAGAACCAGAGAAAATCCCTCTGCTAGCAGCTTTTTAGCATCCACAAGGCAATACTATAGAGTATCTCTAAAAAGAAAAATAAAACCAAAATCAACAAAAAAAAGGACATTAAGAGGAAAAGTATTTTATGTAAAAATATGTAGTATGATGTAAGCATAATTCTACCAGCATAATAACTTTTTTTTTTTTGCTGGACAAACAAAGCTAAAGTCACAGTTGTGTCTGGTATTATATGGTGATATCATAAGCTGCCTGATAGAGCTGTGGTAAGGTCTAGTGCCTTAGTTTAATATTCTCATATTCAGTACATTAGTATGTTCCTGACTGTTACCAACTAATATTAATCACCATCGACTGATCTTCCCATCAAATTACAGAAGGTAAAAAGCAAGAAAAGACACTTTTGCCTCCTTCTTTAGCAAATTAAGGGGAAATACTTATAAATAAAACCCATGAATTTTTATTTTTTTTTAGTCAATGGCAAGCAAATTTAGCAGATACCAGGAAGAAAGTTGAAATATGAGTAAGTTCATTTTTCATTTATCTAACAGTTGTGTGGTTACTCTAACTCTATGTCATTACTCATTAAAGGAAGTATTTGTCCTCCCTACGAAGCTCTTACAAGATTGAATAAAATTTTCAGTTAGCATTTCTATAAAAAGCAAAGTTTATCACTGTTAACTATACATGAGTGTAAGGGCTCAGAGGTTCTGGTCTTCCATTCTGTGCAACAGCTGTCTCGACAGGCAGTTGGAAAACATCTCTGAACAGCCATTATAACCCTGGTGTAATATACAGTGAATACTCCATTAAACAGTGTCTAGAATATACACTGTACACAAGATGAATACTCATTCTAATAAATTTACTATAATACAGCCTAGCTGCTTGTTAAGAAGCTGGACGCTCCTACTAAAGACTCGCCCTGTTCTTCAGAGCCTTTTTTTGGAAGAAGTTTTGTTCTATTAGCATCTGAAAGTTTTATATTCCCATGTCTAAAAAACTGTTCAGCACCTCAAAGAAGACTTATTTCCTCCTTTGCACATGATTTTAATGAAGGGGAAAGGATAAAGAGAACAAAAAGTAAAAAAACAATGCAGTTATAAGATGGTACAAGGTTGAAAATAATTAAGATATTTAAAATAAGGATAACATAAAGCCACCCAGAGAGGCAAGAGGAAGAAAATTAAACACCCCGCCCAAGAAAAAACTCCTCATCTTCAGAGGAAAATTTTGCACTGTTTCTATCTAAGCTTTAGGATTTTCTTCATAAAATGAAAAACGTCATCTTAAAACTCATTTATCCAACACAAGTGTCAAAGCTTAGAGAGAAAACAGACCAGACAAGTTCATCTATCCCATAAAGGACTACCACCTCTTTTACAAAAGTCTGTTTATAATTTAAAATTCTCTTTCCCCTTCAGCAACTTTTATTATATAAATCTCAAAACCCAGAAAAACATTAATACCCAATAATTTACACCAGGAACTTCCTGAATGAAGCTGCAGGATCATGAATATTTGTACATAACAATGTTAGCCAATTTGATCTGAAAACCACAGGTGTGTCTGGAGGTAGGAGAAAAGCAGGAAAGGAGAAGGACATAATGGAATACTACTGTGGAGACAAACCATTTACTCACACAGATCCAGGAAAAGAATAAGCTAGACCTAGAAAGTAAAAAATAACCTCTAAGCATTGTGTCACTAAAAAGCTACCCTCACAGGGCTCTCTGCTATCTCAAATCAAGTCAGATCTTTAAAAACCTTATTATTTATTTAGAATATTATCCTTAATTAGTTCTGTTTATACCTGCATATTTCACTTCACTTGGTCTAAACCGATTCCTTAGCATTGTTTTCCTTCAATACAGAGTTTATCTTAGATCTTATGAAGAACAAATTCATTGATTTGCATGCAGAGTACTGTCATACCAGAATAAAAGCATTTAGGATTAACGTAATAAGAAGAAAGATATGCATACCTAAAATTATCACCTACTGAATCTCTATTTTCTGAGGTAACAGCATACTCAGGTTCCAGATCCTGATTTTCATCTTTAATGCAGATGCTAGTATAGGATGCCTTCACTGGACAATTTTCAGAGTCTGCAAGTGCAAGCTCTTTTTCATTATTGGTTCCAAAAAGGTCAGGGTCATCCTGAATCACATCAATAACAAGAACATCTTCTTCATAAGCTTCAAGAATATCTGGTAAATTTTTATTTTTGTGTTGTGAAAGATTCCCTCTTGACTTGCCATCCTCATTTATTTCTAACGCAGCAGGATGGTTAACTGCATTCCAAGAATGATCAGGGGAATTAGATTTTAGTATACATTCAGTATTCTGGAAATCAGGCACAAATGACTCCAGTTGTCCTTCAAGAAAAGGATGTGGATTTAAAGGAAAGTGTTCAGGAAGCACAGTCATCTCATTTGAAAGGTTTTCAGAGCCATCATGCTGAAAGTCCTTACTGCTGATTTCATCTTCTTTCTTCACGGAAGCTATAGACACAGTGTCACTCACAACAGGAAGAAGCTGCTGCTTGGCATGTACCAAAAAAGTCTCTTCACCTGTTTTCTGCCCTCTTGAAACACCAGTGCTATCAAGAAGCTCTAGTGGACTACAGGTTTTTCTTTCAAATGAACAGAGAGATTCCGTTGTCCTGGATTCAAGCTTGTTTCTGCAGAAAGGAATTTTGAATTTTGTCAGGTTTCCAGTGTTCAGGGCTTTCATTGGCTTTAAATCAGATAAAGTTTGATTCGCTACTGATGCTTTATGGCTGAAGTTTATTCTGCTTGTGTTGCCTGTAGATGTAACAGACAGGTTTCTTTTTATTCCAGCTCCTTTATTTTTATGGGTTTGTTTTGTTGTAAAATTCCAGGTTGCTTTATCTTCTTGCAAGTCATCATGGCTAAAAGCCACAGCATTTCTCTCTGTGCTAAGTGGTGATTCCACATTTTCATTGCTCAAAGTCTCATAAGTATCCATGGAAGAGGATTCTGGTGTTTCAAGTGAAGTCAGACATTGAGTGTTTGGATCTGTTATCGTATGTGTAAATCCTTGGCTAATTTCTGCTGATGACACATGCAAATTCAAGCTGCTCAAATTGCCAGTCACAGCACTGTTTTCTACAGCTTTAGCGCTGGTTTTATCAGAGGATTCCTCAAAGGCAGCCCTCAAAAGTATTTTTTGTTCTGAGATGGACCTGTGATTTTTATGAACCCATTCAGAAGCCCTGGCACAAGATTCAAAAGGCCAAACATTTTTACCAGTCATAGGTACTGTTCTTTGACAGGTACACTGCTGCAATTTCTTATTAACTTTGTTCATTTTTTCACCTGTCTTCCTTTTCTGACAATCAGAAACATCTTGGACCTGAGACAGCATTCTCAGGCTACCTGAGGCAGAAGAATGATGTGCCACACTGCTTGAATTTTCTCCTTTTGCTATTACAGAGAACTCAGATGGCTTCTTAAAGCCACCTTCAAATGCCAGCAATTTGGTACTATTCTTTCTCGAGACTGATACCTTTTGTGCTTCATTAGTATAGTTTCCTATATGAAGATCTGATGTATGATCACATGAAGCTGACAGAGTAGTTTCCTTATGATTTAGTCCTAAGACTGGAAAGGAGCTTGACAAAGCAACCATCTCTTCTGTTTGTAACTCACACTCACTGCATTCATTAGGCATGTCTGTGAATATATTCTGCATTGCTGATTTCTCAGTGATTTTCATTTTTTTTCTACGCTTTCTACCAATATTCCACTTTTTTCCCCTTAAACACTTACTGTTTTCACTCTGACAGCATGAAAAACACCCTTCTCTATTTTGATTTTTTTCTTTACTAAAAAATAATCTACCTTTTACGGGCGACCTCTCATTCTGCATTCTACTAGTGCTGCAGTTCATATCACTCTGTTCTACAGTACCACCAGGAAGAACAGGCTTTCTCTTACCCTGGGTTACTTGGATGAATCCACTTAATTTATAACTGCTGGTAGTTCCACTAGCTGAAGCCTCCACAAATGTATTGATGTAACTACAGGCCTCTAATCGCACAACTGGATTCTTTTCTCTTGCACAGAGCAATTTGTTACAATGGTTTAGAGCATTTCTGCGATGTTCGGCATCACATTTTGCAGATACCTTTCTCACTTCTTCAACTGTAGTCACACTACAACGTTGCAGACATTTGATTTGATCAATTCTGGGTTTTCTTTTTTTACGCTGAACACCAGACTTTTTTGGTACAGGATGGCATAGAAAGCTCGTGCTTTGAGTCCCATCTAAAGTAGCAACTGTAGGAGATTTAGAGCAGTGAGGTTCCTTTTCCTTAGAACCTTCTGGTCTGTTTTGATTTTTCTCAAGCTTCTTCACATTCTGTGTACCAGAGTCTTGTTCAACTGCTTTCCATTTTTCCTCTACTGATTAAAAACAAACAAAAAATATCATTAAGGATTATGCTAAGGGAAAAAGACTATCCTACTACTATATTTTACAAAAACAAAACAAAACAAAAATCAACAACAAAAAAATCAAGGCTACTTAAAGAACATGACATTTCTGTAAAGTTTTATGATTCTTTTAAAAGCGAGCACTATTAGCAGACTTACAGTTACAAATTATGTTTTGTCTTCAGAAACAAATGTGAAGACAAACAGAACCTTAAATTGTCATAAGGACATTGGAAGTTGCATATTTAAAACACGGGTGGAAACCAAATTAGAACAAGTCTGGCAAGAAAATGCACATGCTCTTTGCACACTCAGACTTAAAATCTTGTTTACACGGTTGGATCTCTGTAACAGGAAAGCCTGTTCGTAAGAATGCAGTAATTTCAGATATATAGTCAAATCAAATGCATTAGACTGTTCAAGAAGACGCAGGAAACCTGCAGGACTTGCATTTTTATAAAGTACTACTTTTTATTTAAAAGCAATAAAGTAAAAAACCGTACACCTGAAAATGAATCTGGAGAATGGACTCCAGAATGTACTACTCCGGAGAATGTTGGGGTTTTTTTGATCTTAGTTTTCAAAGTAAGATGCAATTTCAATACCTCAGTTTTTCAGAATATGGTTTCTAGCTAAAATATTGATTAGTAATAACCTTCAGCAAACGTTTGTCACTTCTGTGTACCCACTTTGAAAGTGAAAAGAATGTCGAAAAAAAGAATTTAAAAAATCCTCTTTCAGAAGTGTTCCATGTTGACATGCTATCTTAAAACACCAAAACACAGTATTTGCTTCCACATATTTTAGGATTGTGCAGAGAACAGCAACTAAAAAGCAAAAAGTTCTGAAAACAAATACAGGCATCCTATAAAGGCAAGCACTAAAACAAGAGAGTGCGAGACATATTGAAAAATAATCAATATACAGATTAATGAATTTACGTTTATTTTGGCTTTGGAGAAACTACTTCTTTCTTTGCAGCCTGTGCCTGACCTCCTATGCATAAATGAACTGATTGCTTTTGAGGGGTAAAAAATTAATTTCTTACTGGAGGCCTGTTGCTGCCAATACTGCTTCCTCTCCCCACCCCCAAAAGGGTATCTGGGCTCCTCTCCCTTGTGCTAAAGAACCTCTTTCCTTCTTCAAGAAAAGCCTTTCCTCTTTTTCCTTCCAAGACTGGTATTCACAGTATTGTAAAGCAGACCCCTGGCTTTTATATGTATGCTTCTTGAGCTAAGTTAGCAGCCACACATGAAGAGTCACTCTGAGATAGTGTACAGGCCACTCTTTCCTGGCCCCATTACTTTGTCCCACACAGACACACCTGCAAAAGAAAAATTAATCCCCTTTTTTCACTTTTTGAATGGGACCTTACTGCAACACTAGCTCTTTGTCCTGGAAGCCCAAATTCTGTTCCTATACTTCTACAATGGGGCACAAGTGCTTACCACTTTCCCCCAGGCTGTCTGCTTCTTTCTGAGGGTTTGAGCTCTGCTGTTCTTCTTTCATGCAAGAGTTGTGCATCTTTCCTCTGGCTGTTGGTTGTTCTTGGCCACTTAGACCCTGCAGCTGCTGTGGTACCAGCGCATTTCTGTTCCTCTTCCTTAGACTCCTAACTCCTTTGTTGGACTCTGGACACTGTGTATGCAGTCCTAGGAAGGCAGATCTACCCCTCTCTCTGGAAAACTGTAGTTTTGGTTTCACCAAAGAAGCCTCGCCTTCCTTGCTCAAGCATCTCTTTTTTTTCTCTTGTGCCCCTGGTTTTCTTGATTCAATTAAAGAACAGCCATCTATGTCCTCTAGTGTATCTACTTTTTCCTGAGGTTTTGGTTCAGACAAGGATTCCTGAGTCCCCAAATTCTTCTTAAGATCTGGGATTTGCATTTTCAATATCACTACAGAGTCACTGCTGTTCATTTCAGTACTACACGTGCCCTTTGCGGGTTGCAGTACCTCTGCTTCTGGCAAATGGTAAATGTCTTGTTTCTCTGTGCTCTCAATTTTCTCCTTTGAGGATGGGATTTGTAATTTTATTTCTGTATTTCCCGAGCTCACCGAACTCTCCTGGAAACCTGAGACATTCAGTTCTTCTAAACTATGCTCTTTGCTTTCAATGCTTGCTGAGAATTTATTTTGCAAAGTACTTCCTGAGAAAAACAGCTGCTGACCTTGTCTAGTCTCTTCCCAGCACACTGCTGCAGCCATGGCTGCGGCTTGACAATCTTCACCTGCAGCAGTGTCTGAAATTGGCCGAACTACACCCTTGCTGCTTCTGGCAGCTCTCCTGCACTGCATCCCCTTGTTTCTTTTACCTCGGTGTCTCTGGATACTCCCGCCTTGCTCCTTCTGCGTGGGCACAAGCGGAGCAAACTGCTCACAGGGAACACTGGAGAGCATGGTGGGTTGCAGACAAGAACATAATGGCTGCTCAGGTTTTCTCTTTTGTGCCAGGCGAGGACTCTGCTTGACTACTAACTTTTTCTCTGGCTCGCGTTCTACCCCCGAACCCAGAGAGCTTGGGCTGGTGACCATCCTGTCAGGCGACTTCACCTCGCCAGCAGTTACCGCTTTCCCTGACCTTAACTGCGGCATCACAGGAGCCTAGAGGAAGCAATAAAATCCACAAAATCCACTCACTAGTGCACCTTTAGTTAAACACCCCAGCTAGCCCCGCGCCGAGGACGGGGACAGGCCCGGCCGGGACGGGAACATAACCTCCCTCAGGCAGGGGTCACCCCGGGGAGCCCAGCCTGACAGAAACCAAAAGCAGGCCGTGCGGGGAAAGCCCAGGGCCATCAGCGAGAGCCCACCACCGCCCGCAAAGCGCGGAGCAGCCGCTCACGGCCAAGAGGGGAGGTGGAAGCGGCCCTGCGCTTTCCCTGCCTCAAAGGACCGCTCCGCGGCCGCCCGTGCCACCCAGCCCGCCACCCTCCCGCTCCTTTCGCCCCGTCTGTCGCCCACCGACCTGCCTGTCCCTCGACGCTTCGCCTCAGAGCCGCCCGCGCCGCCTGCCCGCCAGCCGCCGCCCGCAGGGAGAGGCGGGCGCTCGCTGCCGGGGCTAATGGCGGCGCGGCCGGGCGCAGGCGGGAGGCGGCAGAGGGCGGTGTCGTGAGGGAGGCTCAGGGCGGGTGAAGGGCTGTGAGCGGACTGGGGTGCCGGGACTCAAGGGCGGGAGTGCTGCCGCTTTCTCGCTGTGCTAGTCGCCTTGCCGCATCAACGGTGTCGCCTTCACGGCGGAAGCCTCTCTTCGGAGCTGAGGCCGAGCACGGAGAGGCAGAGCTCAGCCGGGCCGTAGTTTCTTTGGTTCGGCCGGGGAGCCTTCGTGCTGTTCGGAGCCTTCCGTATTGCCCTAGCCGCAATGGCCGCGGAGTGAAACGCCGCCAGGCCCAGGCCCAGGCCCTGGCCCAGGCCGAGCTCTGGGCGCGGGAGTAGCCCAAGACACCCGGCTCCTGTGTGGACTACCAAGACCCGTGAAGTGCCAATGGCAGCAAACGTTCAACTTGTCCAGAGCTGAGACTTGAGTAGAAAAATATGCAAATGGCCCAGCTTCCCAATTCCTTAAGGTGTTTTACCCACCTCAATGAAACACCATTACCTCTTTATTCGTTACTTCAGAAGCTCTCCAAAGCTGAGGGGTGATGTGCTGGTTTCCATGATGGTAGCTTATGTAAACTATTTCAAATAACACAGGGTCTCGGGGAAAAAAAATGGCTGAAACAGTTAGACTATGTAGTAAGAAAACAGCCCAAGTTGGTGTTTGGACCTCAAATGTGGTTATCATTTCAACATCTGGATGATGCCCAAGCTTCAGGACCATTCACTGCATGATGAGGTGGACACATAGAAGTTAGCTTAGACAGACAATGTTGTACAAAGATGGAATCTAAATGGTGTGTGGTATGAAAACCACAAATGATTAAACTTAATAATAAAGTGATACTTTAATGCCAACAATGTGATCAACAAAATCCCATGTGTTTGGTAAATAGCTGTCCTACAAGCAGCCCTTTTCTGTTAACAAGGTGGTCTCTGCAGGATGAAGTGCCTTAATAAAATTCGTTTTGCCATTACTTAGCGCTTGCTGGTATTTGTGTTTCATGTTGTTCTAGTTTTGAGACCTGTGCATAGAAATAAAGGTTGGGTTTTTTTGCCACTGACTTCTAGAAGTGAAGTACTTTGGATGTGAAGGAGTAGCTGAAGAGAAAAGGCGTATTTTACCAACTTGACATTGGCTTACTATGTGACAAGCTCATATTACTTTATCTCGGTTTCCCCATTTATAGATAGAGGTAATACATCACTGTCCAAATAAAGGCAGAGAACACTGAATTTTCAGCAAAAGCTCTCCATAGATGAGGAAAGATCAGGCAAGCTGGGAAGCCATTAACTTCCTTTTGCTTATCATCTCCTTACGTGCTTAAGTGCAACAAAAAATGTCAGCTAATGGCTAACTAAAGCAAATCACAGCAGATAAAAGATTTCTTAGGCAGTTTCTTCCCCAGCTCAGTAGTGTTCTTCAGGTCCTTGGGACAGAAAAGACCCAATAAAAGGGAGTTAACTGCACAGCATTTATCATCATCAGTGTTCTGCAAGTATAGTATTACATAAAACATTCAGCTCTGGCAAAATTTAACCACCTCCAGTTTAAATACAACCTTTTCCAGTGTGTAACATAGTCTTTTAAGTTTCATATCAAGCCAAGAAAGAAAAAGATATGCCTAAAAGCAGCAGTAATGGAAATCTGGCAAAATGGTGTATGAATTATCTTACTGCTCTTCAGTAACAAAAATTTTTTAAAAAGATTTGAGTATTTTAGTTATTTACAGTGATGAGAACTGTACTCAGACCAGATTTTTATTAAATGAATAAAAAATGAATACTAATTAAAGACATACTTCATAAAAGTCCTTTGAAAAAATGGCTAGAGCCTCAGAAAGGACATTCTGAAGCAGCTGTGGATTATGTTAAAAACCAGATTGCATTCAGTTTACAATAATGCTAAAAAGAGGTAGCCTAAATATTGTCTTGCAAAGTGGATCAATTTAACCATCTTTTAAGAATACTTGAAAGAAAAGAGGATTTTAATACATAGACATAATTTACAGAAATTTTGTGTCAAGTGTTTATTAAAACTGTAGGTTATTAAAGTGGCAATAACTTTTTAAAATCATATAAACAGCTTAAGGGGGAAAATTGAGTTATTTTCACATTCCAACAATATTTGAATTACTAATGTTATAAGGAAATGTTTAAACTTTACTTTAAAATTGTATCTTGTTTGGAAATAAAAAGAAATGTTTGTTTCACTTGAGTTTTCTAAGTCCTGTATCTCAATGTCATATCTAAATTTTAGAACTAATTAAACTTTTGCTGATCTGTTGCTTTGTTTCACTGGTTTCATGTTCATTCTAGACACTTAAAACACAGTAATAGAAATATGAGGTACCAAGTGTTTGAAAGTAAAAAGGGAACCCTGATGCCTAAAACCACTTTTTTTTCCAGAACAGCCAGTACACTCAGGGATGCCTGGCAATTTCCAAGAGGGAAAAGGGAACTTGTGTGACTACATTTATGTTATGTCCATGAAATTATTACTTCTTTCTTTCCTCGGAGGAGTAAGTATGTGCACTTAGCCCCATCAATGAATACAGTTTACACTACTGGTGTGGTGAAACTGTGGCTGCAGTTATAACAATAACACAATTAAGAAACCTTCAAAAAGTTTTTGAAGAATTGTAATTTATGAACACATAAACCAGCTACATAGGTGAGAAAATCACATAAGCTTTTTACTGGGCTGTATTTTAGACTTTGCTAACACACGCTAATACACTCACCTACCAATAGGAATTAAGTTGTCTATTTTACTTAGGGAACTGAAAAGAATTAACCTGAAATTAAGTTAGGTTTTTGTGAGGCAATGTGAAAAAATGTCCCCTTGGACTATTTGTTTTTGCACTGCTTACATCTTCGTGGTTGGCTGAGAGATAGATTTGTTATCATCAGGAAAACTAGTGGAAGGAGTTTGGCTGTGCTGTAGCAACTGAGACTGAACTCTGAAGAATACATGTAGTTTTGTCTCAAGCTGTTCACGTGTATCCCTCTAAAACTGCCTTTGCTTTCCATTTCCAGGCACTTAATGCAGGAGCCAACTTTGACATGACATCTAATGAGAATTGTGATAACTGCCCTTGTTAGCCCTGAGGTACAATGTACGCATTCAACTCTTACCCTTGGTAGCTCGGTTGTATAGGTGTTGATCCAGTTTACACTAACAGCTGTTTGTCTGCTTGTCTACCCTGACACTGTGAGCTCCATTAGACAAGGTCCAGTATGGTGTTGAGAGCAGAGGTATCTCAATGGAAATACGTGATCTGTTCTGTGAAGTAGCTGAGTGATTACACCACATGGCATCATGATGGTAGACTAGGTAAATCCAGTGAGTAGATGGATATTTCAACCTTTGTTTAGGTGTTTTGTTTTTATTACAGAGTGGTACAGAGCAGATTAAAGTAACTTCATTTTCACCAGTTTAAAATGAGACGGAGGAAAAGGACAGCTGGTGTATTTCATAATGAACCATCTGGCATTTCTTGGTAGGTCCTCTGATTCCTAATTTACTACTGAATTGTGACAGCATGAAAATCAAAATTATTGATTGTATGGAATCAGTGCTTCCCTCTGGCACGTTTTTTTCCTCCTTCAGTTCCTGTTAAAGGATAGTCATAGGAGGGGTAAGGAGCTCTCACAATGAGCTTTGCAAAGCTTGAAAGTCATCTATACCATTTCCCTTGTTTTTCCTTGTAATCATGCTGCTTGACATTTACTCTGGAAGACTGACTTGCCAGATGATCACATCTGATCTGAATCTTACAGAAAGTGGCACTAATCAGTTTTGAGATTCCACGAGGGAAGTCCTGTGTTAGGTTTGTGTTTTGTTTTATTCCTTTTCATTTATGGCTCTTTTTTAAACTTCCACTCCTAGGAGTTTAAGAAATAAACTAACTAGCTAACTGGAATTTGAGATTCAAAAAGTACAGATGCAGTGGAGAGCTAAGTAGTCAAATAGGAGACTATGCATTCAATCTCAGCTTATTTTAAAGTTAAAATAAAGAATCTTTGCTTTAACTAGGTAGTATATAACCATGTGCCTACCAATAAATGTGTTTTTAGAATCAAATTCTTTTAATGGCTGGATGAAAAAGATGTTTATGACTTAGGAGGAAAGCATCTGCACACCAGCAGGTACACAACACCTCCATCTTGCTGCCAAAAAAGATTATGAAAAGTGATTTCAAAAGAAAAAAAAAAAGAAAGGAAAAGAGGAAATGGAAGTTGAGTAAATCAAAGCTAGAAAAGGCATAAGATTAGAAGTGGTTGGGGTGGGGTAAGGTATAGACAGAATGTAATAAACCAGTAGTTAAACAGGGAAAAGTGCTAGACAAAAATCACACCAAAAAAAATGGCAAATTGCTTCAGAAAATCGCCCTTAAAAAAAGAAAGGAGAGGTGAAGACGAAACACAGTAATGGGAAAATTCTTTCTGACTGACGAAGAAACAGTGGAGGATCACCAGCAGTGCTCCTAGGAAAAGTCAAGAGAGCCTTGAGCTTTGAATGGTGACAGTGATCGATCACAAACTAGAATCCAGATCTGAGTCCTAATTATTCTTGCAGTTGGGCATTGAACAGTGACTGCCTCCTAGGTTCAATTTTTGTGCCACAGTCATCCGCTAAGGCCGTTCATCTCTGTCTGCTCAGTAGTGTCAAGGTGACTCACATAGATAGTGTGGAGCCTCGGAATAACTTGCTACGTCTTTTCTTCCTTGGATTGATTCATCCATAAACATCAGATCACTCCATATCCCCCAGTATGTTATATAATACATGTTTGTACATACAGTTTTGAACCTGAGGAGTGTATTTGCAGTTATGTTTTCAGAACTTGAATGTGAATTTTTTCGAGCTGCAGATTTAGGAAATGGTTGCTGCTTACCTTTTTTCTTTTTTTTTTTAATTATTTTTTTTTGAGACAGTATTACTCTCTAGCAATGAATGTACTTTTTACAGTTGATGAAACAGAATTGTTTCAGCCATGCTGACTGTATTGGGCAGTGGACTGACTGTAAAGCTTCCCCTAACCAAAGCAGCATACAACTGTTTTAAAACATAATGCTGACTTTACTACTGAATATTTTCCCACTGGCATATCCAGGGTAATCTATGTGAAGAGTTGCATGAAAGCTGACATTTTTGGTTCATGTGTGCAAAGAACTGCTGCGTAGGAAAGGGGAGAGGAGACCACAGATTTACCTACTTTTGCGTTCATCTGCTTACTTCCTCATAGGTAATTATTTACGGTATTTGAAAACAACAGAAAATGATCTTTGGATAAACCAGGCACATGCTAGGTGCTATAGTGAGAGTTTGAGGTAAAATTCATCGATGCTAAGTCAAAGCAAGGCACATATTCAGCAGGGAGTTACATCCAGCATAATATCAACATCACTTGCATATCTTCATACTCAGATGAGCTGAGTGGCTAGGTCGTGACCTCTAAGCAGTACCCCAGGTATTTGCATTCTGTGTATGAGAAGACAGGTTCATTTAAAATCTAAATGCTCCTTGCTTGTATGCTCTGCTGCTTAACCAGCATTTGGGGATGGATAATTTCTTTTCCATTTCTTCACCTAGATAAATATTTTTCTCTTCAGTGATTCAGAGGATTGCTGATATGTTTGTGATGGTCCTGGTTCCATACTGTGTTAACTGCAAGAGTCCACTGTTCCGCTTGGCGGTCGTCTAGTGGGTCAGACTGAATATGTAAGTAATTATGGAAAATGTTATTTCTGGAGTCAGTGTCCCACAAACAGCAACTCTGTGACTGCAGAGAGCTAATCAGAATGTCTCTGTACCTTTCAGGTATAGACAAATATGTAATTCCTGAAGAAATTAGATGTTTCCCTGTTGAAGGAGGAATTATTTGCTGGACTGCCCTTCACTCTTGCTGCTTTCTAGAGCAAATCCTTTGACTCTAAGTAAATTAAAACTTCTTTAATGCTATAACATTCCCAACAGCTCTGAAACCCCATTATGAATCATGACTCCACTGTAGGCTTTCTGCATAATATTACTAATACCATTACATTGGTAGAATCTGAAGGTGAGTAATTATATTCCTTGTGCCCAGGCCAGTCAGCTGAGGATTTTTGAATGAGCAAACTGAAGTGCTAGTTTCATGAAGACTTTCTGAGCAGAGATTGCACATGGATGGTTTAAAGACTTTTATTCGTAATGATAATTAAAACTGTAGTTCCACTGCTTATTTGGCATGTTTCTTAACATGAAAATTTGAGTCCTTTGCATTAATCATACTGTGATGATCAGGTGAGAAATGGGGTTACACATTCGCATGGAGCAGATTACAGAAATCAAGAAGAATAGGTCTTGTCTGATGTTACTGTATCTATGCAGAAGCACCTCCTTGCACTTTGGGAGCCTTTCTTTTGAAAGCTTACTCACCTGTAATAAGGCTGTCGAAAAGTGAGAATTCTCAATTAATAGCAGTGTTTTTGTCTAAGTTCAACAGACAAGTCAGAACAGCAGGGCAGTCTGTTTCCTTCTTGGCTGCAATGGTGGTATTTCACTCACTGTTTGCATGTCTGCTTATGTCAGACATTCCTTCCCTGCAGTCCTGAGCAGTGAATGCTAGGCAGAGACTGTAATTTCAGTTGGATTCAAGTGGATGTTATTAGCAGGGCAAAAAACCACACAAGTGTTACTAAAATGCAAAAGTGAGGCAGGACCCTGCAGCACCTGTTTCTGGCAGGCACAGCCCTCCAGTTCTATCCCGGGGGCTGCTAGAAAGACCTGCTTCTCACTTCTGGCCATAGGCTTTGAAGCTGATATTTTAGCTGATCCTTCATTTTGAATGACTGTCCAAGTTCTTGGCATTTGACCACATTCTTTTCTCTTAATGAAGTGATGTAAGCATTAAAGATGGCCTGAAATCAATGGCCGGCCAACAATTTCCCTGACACCTACGTCTTCCTCTTTTATGTGCAAGTAAGATGCTGAGGGCATATACCCCAGTGTCAATGACATCTAGTATTCATACAACAAATCCCTCCATGCCCAAACTCGTACGCTTCAACCCTTGCACTGGGTTTTGTATCTGTTATTGTGAGTGACAGCTAACCTCCCTGATGAGCACATGGTGGCTCCATGAGCTGGAGTTCATACACTCTGCCATCACAGCCAGACTTCACTCACATACAAACCTTTGCATTTTGGGAGAAGAAAAAGGAGAAGCAGGAGACTTTGGAGAGAAATACTGGCATGCTTTGTGAGGAGCCTGCCTTTCTTTTCCCTCCTCTGCTTGCTGCTCCACCACGCATGAAGGCTTTAAGCTATATAATGTGAATTAGTGCATGTGAAATAAAAGCAAACTAAACTAGCACCCCTTCATAGTCAGGTGGAGGTTCAGAGATACTGGTCTGGAAAGTATTCAGTAGTATTCACTGGAATGTACAACCTATACATTTTCATTATCCCTTCTCATATAGCCCCTCATTTATGTCATCCCTTTGGGGAGACTTGTGAAGGCAGGAGACAGGGTGATCACTTGCCATTTAAACCACAGGCTTTTGGATCAGGGACCATTATTCTGGGTGTCTGACTTACAGAGTGAGGCAGCAGCTGCTGGAGCCTGCAAATTGCTGCTGTGCCCTGTACATGTGACAGATCAGCAATAATATTTGCAGGGGTAACTGAACGAAGAATTTTATTATATATGGCCTTTAAATATTGACTAATTGATTTAGCACTTGAAAAATATTTGGGGCTTGTGGATTAGTCTGTAAAAAGCTGTAAATAGCTGCTGCTAGCAGTCTCCAGCTGGATTCAGATAACACTGCTGGTCACAGTGACCTCCCCTCCTGTTCATTTTTTGTTACTAAAAGTAGTTGGAAAAAAGAGTTAATCGGAAATGTCCTTCAGATTATTCAAGGTATAGTCATCTTTATGTTAAAATGTACTTTTTGTGAAATGAAACCATTTTCATGTGGAGGAAACTAAACTATGTTGGATTAAAGTACTAAAGGTTGCTAGAGTTAGGTATTTATATAGATTTATACAGTCAGTTTTCACTCCTATTTTATGAAATTCTCATGTTAAAAACTGTTTTCCAGAATCATAAAATGTTTTAGGAGAAATATAGATTGTGGGTAGTAGATTGAATTTTTCAGGAGTCAGTGGCTACTTGGCTTGCAAATACCATCGTGGGGCAAATGACACAGGGGCATAGTAAATTTGCAAAGCTCTAGACAGATAGTGATGAAAACCTAGTAATATTTTGATACATTAATAACTGTAAAGAAGAAACATTTATTTGAAAAACACAAAGCCATTTCTTGAATGTTAATCCATTGTGATATTCTCAGTGAATAAAAAGTTAGTTTTCTCTAGAAGTCCGAACACACAAGAAAATGTGCTTCTGCTAACTCAGTCCACTGAGTTAAGTAAGAGTGGTAAAGAGTTTCTTAAACTAGATGGATTGTCTCTCATAAGTGCATCTGGTCTCTAAATCTCTAATATGTTTTGTCATCTTGAACCACTCTATGGCATGCACAACTGGTAGCTGATACCAAAAAATGCTTACAATTCTGTCAGGGGTTCCTGAGTGTCTTTCCTATATCTTTTACTCAATGTAAAGTTTATACCTTAAGATGATATCATTTAGTTCAACTCACTCACTCAACCTACATCTTACTAAGGGATCTTTAGCTCTGGAAGTTTTTGGTTTGCTTTTAAAGGAGATCCAAGAATGAAGGTTTTGCCAAAAAAGCCCCAGTCCAAAACTGTAAAACCCTCAGGAGTGTCACTGAATAGAGTATTTCCTTCTGCAAGCAAAAAGTTCGGATATTTTTCAGTAATTTTCAATAATTTCAGTCTTTATGGTCCTGATGTGCCACACAATGGGATGGGGTGAGGAAGGACAAATTGAGGTGTTTCTTTCAGCAGCAGCAGGTATGGTTGTCTCAGTGGGTTCCCCATACCCCTAACCAGCCCTCGTGAGTATGCAGAAGGTCTGTCCTGGATTTCCCTGAAAGATTGTCCTGATTTCCCTCAAAGGTTCAGGCTCCCCAACTGGATGTTTTTCTGAGCAGAAAAAAAATTCTGAAAAAAAAAAAAAAAAAAAAGCCTGCCAAAATTTTCCAGCTGGCTCTTGCTGTTAATGCAGGAGGATGCATGGTGTTTTTCACAGCTAATAAAGATGTTGATGTTCTGCTTTATAATGAAGCTTAGTTTTGGCTGTCAAAATGTGACAAAATCTTCCACAGCTTTAAGGCTGGCAAATTACACAGTCAGTGCTATACTCACCTCACTAGCTTATATCTCTCACCTGACACCACCTTCTGCTGAATTAATTAATCCTTGCCTTTTCTGTCTCACTTTGTATTGTCGGAAAACAGTCTACTCAGAAGGGTTGAACACCCAAACCCACTGCTCAGTACAAGGGGCCCAGCCCCAGGTTCCCAGCCTGCTTTGGCATCACTAGCCTGTACCAGTCTCTTGAAAATGCCTGCCAGAGACGTTAGCCCACAGAGATTGGAGGCCACTGTGGCAGTGACTTCTTGGATAGGACCTTAAAAGGCAAACTTTCTGCAGGTTGTATCATGTTTTTTGCCTAGTCCTCTGAGCTGCCACTTGCTCAATTAACAGTCTGATTAACTTGCAGTGATTAATCACTTCACCTTTGCTGAAGAGAAGGCTGAAGAACCAGACAGGAAGAAATTTTCAGGGCATCCTGTGTTTAAGAAGACAAGTGGTGACAAACGGTGGTGCTGGGAAGAGTTATTCCAAGCGTGCGTGTTACCAGCAGATGGTGCTGCGCTGGTGCCCATGAGCGAGGGACCCGGTACCAGCTCCTGCCCAGCACTGTTTGCTAACGCAAAGCAACTAGAGATGCAAAGATTATTGAGGGAAAGGGATCCCGAGGAGACCAGAAATGGCCATCGTGCCACGTGGGAGTGGTGTGTTTACACATAGGCGTAGGTGCTGCACAATCTGATTTTCCCCTGATGGTGTTTTGTTAGGTTTGTGTTAATCTTTCGTTCATTGATTTGCACCATTGGCTTTATAATGTATTGCCTCGAGATTTGCAGAATTTGTATAAATATACAGCATACTTTTGGGGCTAGAAATGATATGCACCCTTATTTTGTTAGTCCTCGTAGATGGGCCAGGGCAGTGCTCATCTTCCATTCTTAAAGGCTAAAACTGAGGGTTTTGGTAAAAAAAAAAATAAAATAAAAAATTGAATCACCTTATACTCTGCTATTTTGGAGTGATTTGTAAATGTGAAAAGCACTTAGCACTTAGGTAAGCAACACTGTAATTTTCATATTTGTTTTATAAAAGCACATTTTTGCGATTGCAATCTCAAGCACTGTAACTCAAGAATTGACACTAGAAGTTGTAAGTGCTCACTAAGCTCTGACTTGTGTTTCTCAAACAGGAAGACATAAGCAGCAGTCAGAAACAAGTTTGCTGGTGTCCTCCTGCCTTATGGAGGACCAGTTGCCTGTGGCCCGTGGAGTGACTAATAGGATATCAAGGTTTCTGAGCAATGGGGAAGGGACTACATAAGTGACCCAATGGCTGGTAAGACCAGCCCTAGCAATAGTAACCTTTCAATACTAAATTATTCCCACAAAATTTGTCTAATCACCTGAACACACAAACTTTTTAGGGCAGCCTTCATATCATTGGCATTATTTTGTGCCTCATCTAATCACATTTCCTAGTGCTTAAAGGCTGCGTTATAAATATGTGTGAGGAACACAAAGTATACGCAAAATGCTATGGATTACTCTGTGCTTTGAAATAACACCTGATTTTTAAAGACCTTATTACAAAAGCCATAGCAGCAATATATTAGAACCCTTTATTTATTACGAAATTTTTAACCCCAGAGTCAAAAGACCTGATTATCAACATTGAGCATAATCAACAAAAGAGCATATAAGAAATCTTCACAAGCAACACGACAAAGCAGCTCAGTGTTGTTTCCCTCGCAAGGCCATGGCCTTTTCATCACATTGACTGCACAGATATAGCAGAGCTTGCAGTATTTTCTTCCTTGCCTTTGTGATTATCACTAAGCAACTGGCCCCTCACTGTTTCTCTGCTCAGAACTGGCTCAGATAAATATGCATCTCGAACTTTTCTTTTTTTAGAAACTGTATCACAAATTAGTGGACTAAAAGGAAAGTGTCTTAGATGAATGACATTTCTTTGTTGAAGAATTATGGATTACATTACCCGCTCCAGGCCTCTGTGGAGAGAGCATGAAAAGCATCGCTGCAGCCCTCACAGCATCCTACTGCTGTTGAAATCCTGCATTTTTGGAGAAGGTGAGTTTTGGAGGTGCCTGTAAACAATATATCAAATGTATGTGCTTGCACATAAATGTCCTAATTCAGCAGTTGAGTAAATCATATCCTGTCAATGTAATTTAGGTGTTTGCTACATTGCAGCACAAGACACAAGTTACTTCTATGCAGAGATCCTATTTATATAACCCGTTTTCCCTCTGAAGATGAAATCTACTGCAAAAAATCTTTCTCTGCTGCTTGTTGTAGATCATTTTGTGGGAGAAGTGATCTCTCTATAATCACAGAAGGTGAACTGGGCTGGTACAAAACCAATATACCTTTCTGGCTCACTCCCAACATGTGCTGCAGACATTGGAACATCACACATTAGCTACGGGAGAAGTAATTTTTAGAGCCATGTCTTAGATTTTCATTTTAAACACTAAGCATAAAAATGAGTGCAGCAAGAAGTGTATGTCCATATACTAGCTCTATCTCATGCTCACTGAATCTGCTTAAAAAAGAGTGGTAGCTTTTTTCCAGAGATGGTAAGCTCTTAAAAACTGCATCACAGATTGTTTAGGATATCATCTGAGCAAAGCCTTTTGTTAGCCTCGATTTAGTATCAACCAAGAGAGACAAGAAAAAAGAATGTCCTGGAGATTTTCAAGTCTAGACTTTATCCCTTTTTACTCCACCATGAAATGAAGAGACATCCCCGAAGGTACCACACATTTCTGATACAAGCAGTATTGAGATGTTTTATAGTAAAGCAGAAAGATGTAAAAAATAATGTGCAACCCTGTCATTAGGCAATGACATACACATGGTGTTCACAAAATGGCTGTTGCTGACATGAGCTACCTGGCTAATTCCTGGGTGAAGTTGAGCACCTTCAGTATCAAATATCTACAGGGAACAAAGGAAAAACAAATGACCCTCAGCTCCTTTTTTTTTTGTGCTTTAACCCACTTCTGAATGTCATGAAAATATAGGTTAATGTGCGGTGAAAGGCTATATTTTTAATTCAGGTTTTAATTCCATAAATTACTATGGGGTTTGGTTCATCCTTATAGTGGACTGTCATTAATAAGTAGCAGGAAACTATCTGAGAAACTCCATTGTTGGATACACCTGATTATGGTAAGTTAAGTGCTGACTCAAAATACTCCCCCCCCCCCAGTGATTAAACTTTCAGAGAGCCCGATGACACAGTTCCAGGACACTGCTTTTCTTCAAGATCAGCTGTCTTTTCTTAAAGACTAGTTTTAGAACTACTGCTTTTGCATGCTTTATTTGAAGAAACCTTGTTTTTCCATGTGCATAAGAGTCACTCTGCTCTCCTCATGGAGACTGTATGGAAGGTGGGGCATACTGTCTTGTGAAGACGGCATTAAAAATCCCATTTCTGTACTACAAGCTTAATAGGAAATACCTTTCCCACACTCCACAGAAGCACCAGGGAAAGCATGCTCCTTTCCCAGACAAGCAAACCTTTAAATCATAAGGCTAATGATGATTTATTGCAGCCTACAAAGTGATTTTTTTTTTTTACCCTGCCGCTTACTCAGAATAGCCAGGTCTCTCCACTCTCCCTCTTGCCGTTCCCTGTGCAGTGGACTAAGGGAGCTGCGCTCATGCCTGGAGTCACACAACTTACCCTTACAGCAGCACAGCAAGCTACCATTTATTTTTAATTGCTCCCCACCGTGTAGGCCAATTAAGGATGAAGCCAGCAGGGCAAGGATCACTGGCAAAGCCTTTGAAAGGAGCAGACCCAGCATTTGCTTGGCTGGAAGGCTGCCATTCACGCATTTGTGCAAGAATGCAAACAATTGGGCTCGCTCAGTGGGATCAAGTGCTATCTAGTTCAGTCTGAACCGCTTTCTAGTACAGATGGCAGTGAGAGTGGCAGCACCACTGGAATTATCCCCGGGGTTAGACTTTCCAAATGAGATTTACATTTGTGACCCTCCCTGCTTCAGCAGGAAACACCTGATAAAGCAGCTTTAGGAAATGCCACTCATTAGCAGCTTCTGTTGGAGCTCAGGTTTTCGTAGCCATTGGAGTTCAGCAGGCTTAACAACTTGATCTTTTGATAATATGAAAGGGAGGATATTAGAGGATAGTAGGTACAGGCTCCAGTTTTGGCTCATTTTTCCCGGTACCTTAATTATTCCTTTAGAACCCTTCTTTGACACATTTATTTCCTAGCTTTTGAACCTGCCAGAAAAGAGGGTTGCTGGGTATCCTAAATAACTTGGTCATTTCCAGGAAACCCTGGATGGAGGGTTTACTGGGTAGATTGGAATTAGCAACCAAATATTTTAGATGATTTAGGAAATTAGTGCAGATTTGGTCAGGAGTGTTGTGAGTGACCTGCGCTTTTCTGCTTCTATGGAAGAGAGCTGTCATTTATGTTCAGTTTCACTCAGAACTGGGAAATGTCACTGTACATAAAACCAAAAAGTACCGAGGAAAAGTAAGAAACCAAAATGGAGGAAACCCAGTTTTATCCTGGGGAAAGCTTTGTACTGACTTATTCCAGAATGGCTCACTGTTCCTTGCGGTTCCTTACAAACTGCTGGCCGTGGCTCACACATCGCTGTCATGTCTGCTTAGCATTAGGGACACACAGACACTGGGCTCAGGAGAGGTCTGCTCTCTTGATGTCTGAACACACATCATGCAGGCAAATTTCAGTCGATGTAAGTCCAAGTTCTGGCTTCGTTCTTTTTCTGTGCCTTGCATGAAGAACCTGCTGGTGTTTCCAAGAGCTAGTGCCCCAGGGAAACCTCCCTCCCAGTTACACACTGGTCAGGATGGCAAAAGCATCTGGTGCAGCCAGTCTTTCTGGTTAATGACACTCCTTCCCTGCTGTTTGTCTATGCATTTCAGTGATGCCAATTCCACAGTTTTCAACTTTCTTTTTTTTTTTTCAATATTTAATTTATAAATCCCTCCAGTTTTTCCAGTGGAAATGAAAACCCTGTATGAGATATATTAACAACTAGCCTTTTGTGAATCACCTAAAAAGTCTGGCCACAGCTCATATCTGCACACTAAGATCTTTTCTAGACAAAGAAAGTCTTGAAAATACTCATTACACTACTTACCTGGGAATTTGTTTAGTCATCTCTCTGAGGAAGTCCCATGGGTCCAAAAGGGCTAAGGGCAGGTTTTAAATCTTTATATAGCAGCAATGGGAAATGATGCAGCTGAATCGAGACTGCAATTCCATCACCTGTAGGCAGGTTTAATTTCAGATGTATGCCATGTAGCCTGATTTCACACCTTATAGAAAACAGATGCTCTCTGGCTTGTCAGTAAATTGTTTTTTCCCCACAGAAACTCCTGCAAACACCTGTGAGGCAGAAGGATAATGTGACTTGTGCTATTCTGAGGTGCTCCCCACCTCCCTGGGCCCCGCAGCGCATCTCCTGCCTCTGCTCCCCAAGCTGTACTACCAGTGGAAAAGAGGAGGAATTTCCTACACGCTGAGCCCCAGGAGTGCCCACTCTCTGAGCTGCTGAGCTCTTGCTGATGCAGCTCTGCAAGGAGATGTCAGTGCTGCACAGATGAGAGGACTGGCAGGTCTCTAGGGCTAAAAAAAATTAAAAATAGACCTTCTGTGGTTACTTTTATTCTGATTCTGGTTTCTCTATTACTGTGTGACTGCTTATTAAAATTTCCTTGCATGTTGATTTCTGGGGATGCTGCAGCTTTCTGTGCCCCAAGAAGTCAGAGTGAGGATCAGTTGTTGATAGCTGTTAAAGCAAGCCAGCTTTTACTAAGGGTATTTTTTATTTTTATTTTTTTTTTGTTACATGAAATGTATTTCAACAGTAAAACTTTAATTAAATTTCATCCTTTGTGACACCAAGCACTATAATTTTACAGAATGTTCACATCTGACAGGTGTAACTTCATCCTCATTTTTAAAAAGCTAATAATTCTATGCAAAATATGTATAAAGTGAATTCCTGCATTTGTTTTTCTCCATTAGATACCTGTAACATTACTTACTATATTATAAAGATGTCAATTCTCAGACACTTATTTCTGTAAAGAAATGCAGCTTCTTAAAACTGTATAAATACTATCTGAAAGGAAACATATTTGTGCTCTCCTGATAATGGAATAATACGATGCCTGTTTGTATTTTAATCTGGCACTCAGTGACTGCACGGCACGGTGTTGTAACAGTCTTCAGATTTCTGTGCCTGGATTCAGCAGTAGATGCAAAACTGTTTTCAACATGGTAGAGCATTGTAGCAAGGGAAGAGACAAAGCTGTTCAGTATTAGTTAGACAAGGGTTTATCTCTCCAGCTGCCAGTTTTGTATGTTTTGTTAGGATATGACTGACTATCTATTTATATAGCTGTTATAGAAGAGAGTGTGTGTGTGTGTGTGTGTGTGTGTGTGTAATATAAGCTTTCAAACACAAGCTGGATATGCACTCCTGTATGGAGTTAATCATTTTACTATGATGCTTATATCATGCAAGCTCAACAAATGTGCTACAAAACCCCCAATATTATGATTGTTTGTCTTGTTTTCCCCATAACTGAGAAATTCTTAGTGCATCAATACATCAAAAACAAGTTTATATCCTGAAACAGGAGCCTGTCATATCAGAGAAAAAAACCACATTAGATAAAAGGAAATGGCTAACATGTTCATGAAGACCTATCAGCATTTAATAAGATAGCAGCCAATTCAGACCAAAAGCCGTATCCTGCCTTGTATGGAATATGTTATCTCAGACTGGGGATTTGATTTGTATTTGTTTCCCATGTTTTTGCAGTCTTTGAAAGACAACTTTTGTTCTGATTTCTTACTGAGATGAAAATCACATTTCAGTTGACAAAGACTGGGTGGGTCTACAGTTGATGCAGTAGTTTGGGTATTTTTAGCAAGAGCAAAAAGCTTGTGCCTGTGATCTGGAAAGTGCTCTATTGCTTCTCCACAGCCTGAGTATGTGTTAGAGCAGCTGAAATGAGAAGACAGAGAGTCAGCCTACCATGACTATCCATGCTGCTAAAATGGCATGCAGAAAACACACCAGGCACTGGAGACGTTAGATACTGTGACTGAGTCACCACTAGCTAGGGAGGGAGGGTGGTCAGGGGAGTACAGGCAGGGATCAGCAGGCAGGGAGGGTGACCAAGCTGCAGGAAAGCAAGTGTAGATGGAAAGAACAATCAGACTTTGGAAACAAGTGATGGGAAGAAAAGATGGCTTTACCCGAAATTGTGAGCTCAGACCCTGAGGAGCTGGGTTTAGTATTCACTTTGGCTTGGGTTCTCTGGGTCATAATGGGTAAAACAACTTCAGTATTTCTGCCTGTCAGTTGCCCATAGGCATCTAAGAGGTAGCAGTGTATCTGCATGCAATATCAAATGGATGAGGAATTATGTGGAGTTGCAAATACAAGTCAAGCTGCCCCTCAAGACCATCTCTCCTTAAGGTAATCATAATGTAGAAAGACTTTTGGTCAGCAGGCTCCAAACACCTTAGAGATATTTCCCGAGGAATTTCCCTGGCAGGATTCTGGCCAGTTCAAGCCTCTAATGCCTTTGCAGGAGCTGTTTGTTGCTTTCAAAAGAGAGGTTTGTTCTGCCCAGGCACAAATATTTGTGTTTAAGTTTTTATCTGATTTCAGTATACGGGCAACACCTACTATTCAAGAAAAGTATGTTTCCTATTGCTAAAGGCATTGATTTTCTTTCCCCTATTGACATTAGTCACAGGAGCAAACATCTTCCGGACCTGTGCTTGGGTTATGAAGCTGCAAAACCATCACTGTAAAGGCACCAGCGTAAGCCTGTGTTCACTCAACCAGAGAGATAGTCTTCCACCTCTCTTTTGCATCCGTACTAAAAGGAGTGAGCACAAAACTGGAATTAACTGCATTTCAGCAAGCACCTGGAAGAGCACAAATGAGGCCGTGTGTTTCAGAGAGGATCTGGACTCCTAAAGCTCCAGTTTGTTTGAAATATATTGATCTTTCATGGTCATACTGAGAAGCAGTTGTACAGGGGATGGCCACTGGTATGCTACAAGAACAGTCCTGTAAGACTTTTTTTTGTCTGTGTATTTCAAATCCCCACTTTTATCATGTAAACACTAAAGTTACAAATATCCTCTCAAAAATCTTTATACCCAAAATATTAGCACAAATTACTTTTTAATCAAAATTATGGTGCATTTTATTCTCCTAGTGCAGCCTAGTGTCTATCTTATTAGCCTAAATTTGCATTTGATGAAGCTGCATGCCATGGAATTTGTCACCAATTATCATTCTTTTCAAGAGAGCGTGCTTGTGATTTGGGCTGAAACATGCTAATTACCAAAAACTATTGACACGTGAAGAACTCAGTATTTCAGTTTACTCTGAATACCACCAAGAGCAGTGAACATCAAGTATCACCCATCGAGCACTTGCAGCAGCTACAGTATACGGTACCCTTTGGAGTAAGAGAGGTAGGGGAGTAAAAGTGCTGGAGGTTGTGATGCTCTTGCTCGTCTCTGTGGTTTGTACACAGAGCAGCCGGGCAGCGTGGCGTGGCAGGAATTCCTCAGCTTAGCACGAAAGGCAGCATCACGGTGAGCTGCTGAGCTCAGTAATAATACTTCCCGTACCAAAGGGGAAAAAGTTTGCACAGGGATTTTTTTATTTCTTTAAAAATCCATACTTGCAAATCAGCAACTTGCACGCAAGAATAACACCAAGGATTATTTTGAAAGTGGCTTAAAAAGACTGTGAGAGAAGGGGACTGCTGATTGTTCAGAGCAACGCAAAGCTGTTGCTGCCTGTTTCATTCATCCTAAATACCCAGTCACAGTTTAATTCCTAGATGTACTGTATGCCCTTTCGTATATAATCAGCCTAATTTGTCTTCAGCTGCAAGCAAGTGAACCAAGATTCATTTAGTTAAGCAAGCTAAGCAAAAACATTCTTTGCTCACAGATGGGTAAGCCAGACGATATCTTAAGATAAATGGAGGGAATTTTGTTTTCTTTTCTTTTCTTAGCTACTGTAAGGACTCCTACGGACAGAAGAATGACAAACAAATTCTGTCCCTCCATGTTTTTAATTAGTTAAACAGGGAAAGATCTCATCCTGGAATCTGGAATCCTAATTTGCAACATTGGACGTTGTTTTAAGACTTCAACTGGCGCTTTTAACAAATAGACTTTTCACTACAGCTTTTCAGAAAGACTGCATGTAATACTAGATGAGAGGTACTTAATTAATGTAGGAAAGTGCCAACAAACTATCAGCCATCACTGACTTGTCTTGGATTTGAAATAAAAGGTATTTGCTCTGTGCTGCCTGCCTAGCAATTACCATTAAATGTGTGTAGATTTAGGCCAATTCTTTATGAAAAAAGGGCCAGCTCACAACAAATGTCACACGTGTTGTCTTAGGTTTCGCTCATAGTGTGGTTAATGAATCAAGCAAAATGCAAACATTAAATCTATCTGACCTAGGACAACTGGGGAAAGGCAGAGCTATAGCCTCCCTTATCCTTCTGCCCAAACTGAGGGCCCAAGGCCAAATCTGTCCATCACACTTTCTCCCAGGTAGCCAAAATATTTGCAAAATAGCTGCAATAGGTTATCACATTGTCCAAAGAGAGTGTACACAGAGGAAAGTGCTGAAAATGGAAACCCTTTTAATCTCAGCGATCATGCTGTATAGTAGCAGGACTTGCTACTAAGAGATCTGTACAACCATTTTTCAGATATATCCTTCCTCCTGACTGTATGCAGGTGAAAGCAGATGGGGAAGGGGGAAAAGTGCACCTTCCCAGGCTCTAGAGAAATCTAGAGATCTCTTCTATCTACACTAGTAAGCCAGTGTCTCAGGAAGAACAGTGGGTGCTTAACACTTCCCTTTCTCCTGTCTAGTTCTTTTGGGGATATCAGGTTGCTCCAAGGTGGGTGGGCTCTTGGAGGAGATGGTAAGTCCACCTTGCATGCAGTCCGTGGGAATTGTCTGGGCTCATCCTGAAGCAAGTCAAGGTATCTGCTTGTGAAACAAATTCTGTTTAGAGAACTTGTTATTTCTTTGCCTTAGCCGGGCACAGCAGTCAAATGAGTTCCTCATAATCTTCAGAGCAGTAGTCTGGACTAAGCTGCAGTTATCTGGGAAAGAATGATCCTATTTTGCACTGGCCACTCATTGGTGTAATCACACCCTCAGCCTCACAGCCCTCAGCTTTTCTGTGGCAGTGTTGCTCAGTAAGCCTTTCTTTTCTCAGCCAACTTCAGATGCATCAAGGGAGCAACTTTTGGTACCCACCAGCAGCACTGGTTGCCTCCCATTAATTCCCTCTGGCCCCCTGCCCTTTGGATAGGCAAACTATTGTTCTTTCCATTATTACCTCCCCCCCCCCCCCCCCCCAAAAAAAAAAAAAAAAAAAAAAAAAAAAAAATAAAAATTTTAATTTATTTTTTTTTTTTTTTGTTTTTTGTTTTTTTTTATGGTT
>WTSP01020305.1:0-19526 GCA_025331215.1 Actenoides lindsayi
ATGAGGTGTTATCACTGCTAGCAGCAGACACTGTCTGTGAAAACAGGCTGCTACCTTCAGAAAGTGCAGTTAATTAAGAACTGAGCTGAAAAGTAAAATTACTGAACAGAATTTTGTTTTCACTCAAACCAGGACACTGCTCAATATTACATCAGATCTACCTATCCAAACTATTATTAGGTTATAGGTAGTAGGTATATTTTTAATGTTTCTTCCTTGTCATGTGAAGTTATCTTTTTGATGATGTAAGGAAACTCTGACATTCCTTTTCAAATTTAATTTCATATAACACAACACTATGAGGTAGCCTAGTCACAGATATAAACTGGATATAAACTTGCAAGCTGAAACATGGGAAAATTCACTTCGACAAGAGGAAAAACTTCTTCACTGTGAGAGTGACAGAGCACTGGAACAGGCTGCCCAGAGAGATTGTAGAGTCTCCTTCTCTAGAGACTTTCAAGATCCACCTGGATCTGTTCCTGTGTGGCCTGCCCTAGGTGATCCTGTGCTGGCAGAGGGGTTGGACTCAGTGATCTCCAGAGGTCCCTTCCAACCCCTACCATTCTATGATTCTATGGTCTGCCTGTATATATACACAATACACATAGAAATCCTCTTAGTTCACTGTATAGATTAATTTGACCATTCTAGGCAAGGAGACAGGTCGGATTTCAAACACTCACCTTACTTCAGCATTACTTCTTGACAGGTGTGAGCACCAGTGTGCTCTCAGTCAATGGCATCCAACTTTCCTTATTCACTGTATATGCATATGAACTGCCTAGTCTGGCTTGGTAAATTTATAGGTCTGGGTCCTTATGTTGCTGTGCTTAGTTTAACAATGTCCAAGTTTCTTGTTAATCTGGGTGTAAATAATTTCTTTCCCAACACATATATTAGCATACATTTAGAAGCCATCCACATTGAATAATGATTCAGCTAAGTAGGAAAGAAAATATCACTCTGTAATTGAGTTGATGAGGTGAATCAAGGTCCCTCTGCATGAGCAGAGAATAATGAAACTAGATGCAAAACAGGAGAGTGAAGGCTTCTGTTCATATGCAGCAGTACCAGTGCATCAGAAATTGAATTTTGGAAATCCTTGTAATGATTTGTAAAAGGATTCTCTGCAGTAGTAAGTATATTTCCCAAAATGATACCTACTCACGTGGCATTTCAAGAACATGAGTCTGATATGCTGGACTTTGAAACAAACCCAGTACACCTAGGTTCCCACTCTACACCCAGGTGTCTAACAATGGATCCCCCAGGATGAATATGAGAGAATGTAAGGGGAAAATATGGTGACACGTGGACAAGCACATAGAAGCAATTCCTTAGAATACCTCTTCAGCCTTCAATCATCCATGAACCTGATACTTAAAAATGAGTTGAACAAATCACTTATCCAAACAAACTAGCAAATAGTACAGGTAAAAATAGTTCTAGCAAACAGTGAGAGATCACTGAAGAGTCTTACTTTACTAGCATTTTGGAGAGGTATCTAGAAATCACTTTGGATACTTCTCTAAACAACACCATATCAACATACAGCTGTGGTCAGGCAGGATATTAGGAATTACCGGAAGCACACAAAACCAGCAGGAGTAACTATAATGATTTATAAATACAGTGTGCACTCACTATTTTGAGTACCATAGACTAGTCTAGTCAGCACATCTCCAAAAGGATGCAGCAAAATAAATGAATAATTAAATAGGTATAAATCAAAAAATATTATCAGAGGTCCTTAATGGTTTCTTAATAATGACTGGAAATATAAGTGGACTTTAGATCTCAAATGAGACAACAGATGGAAATAAGTCAGAGTTGAAATAGTCAGAGACAGAGCACATACCAGAGAGTGATCACTCTATTCTTCTATTGTTTCTTATATTCAAGTATAACTCATCTTCATTTGTAAGTATTCAGGACTGGTCACTGTCAGGAAGAAGTTATAATGTTAGGTGGGCCTTAACTATAAACGGCTTCTGAAAAAAAAGGGGAGTGAAGTTGGATTTCCATTTTTCTTCAAAGTATGTTGTAAACTAAAGATGACAATGCTGATATGGTTGTGGATTTTTTTTTTTTTCCTAATGTGTTTGTTCCTTTCACGCAGCAACTCTGCAAAAGAAAAGGTCAGCTGAGACTTCCTGTTGAACTCCAGCCTTCCTTATCAAATCTTGAACAAAAATCTGTAACACTTTTCAGTCTATCTGAAGCCCAGGACTGCAGAGACCATTGATTGATAAAGTAGAGAACTCCTGGAAAAATGTGCTTTGGTCCATTTTGGCATAAAAGGTGACATACATACAGACAAAAAAGTACCCTGTAACATTTTGTGTTTCACAGTTCTTGTAGAAATTTGATCTTCTAAGCGATCTATGTCACTAAAGGATTCAATCAAAGGAAGTTTAATGGTTGGTTATACAAGCAATGGAGTCTTGATGGAAAGATAGTTGGGTAGGTGACATTTGTCATAGCATCAGGAGGCATGTGATGGCCCAGAATATTTGTCTTGCTTAAAAATCACAGAAATAAAGGTATTAAACTGGAATAACTTTCCTATGAAGAAAGGTTGAAAAAGTTGGGGTTAAGTCTGGAGAAGTTTGCAGGGAGATCTTATTGCAGACTTTCAATATGCAATGGGGGTTTATTAGAAAGACAGAGGGATATTTTTTGCCAAGGCCTGTGTAATGAGAGGCCAAACAGCAAAAATTTTAAACTGAAAGTGGACAGTTATAGAGTGGACATAAATAAGATATTTGTTATGATAAGGACAGTAAGACACAGGAACAAGTTGCCCAGAGAATCTTGGAATGTCCTGTTTTTGGATGTCTTCAAGGTCAGGTTGTATGGGACTTTGACTAACCTGATAAAGTGAAAGATGTCCTTGCCCATGATAAAACATTGGACTACATGATCTTCAAAGGTCTCTTCCAATCCAAAACTTTCTATGATTCTAAACTAATATCAAATATTCTATAATTCAGTTGCCTGGGCACCTGTACAAAAATGTCACTGAAATGCAAAAAACTGCAAGACATTCATTACTTTCACTAGTAGTTATGTACTAGGAGACCTGGTTTCCTACGCAGTGTGTGTGAGAGGGGAAGTCTCATGACTCCTTGTTTTAAAAGAGCTGCTCAGCAAAACAGCAGTTTTGTAGAGTTTTGTGATTCAGGATGGTAATGTGTAAGCCCTTAATTTATATATTTTTTTGTCCTTTGATTATAGAGAAAAAATGATGAAATGAAAAAGTAATGTGCTTTTTTCCTGTCTGATGACAAAATAGGGGGGGAAACAACATCTTTGTTTTCAGCATTATCTAATGTGGGGAATTAAAATGGAAATTGAACAGATGCCTTCATTCTACTGTAAGCTCTTTTCCAAACAGCTATTTCTATAATTCTGTAAGAACATGACAATCCAGCTTTCTGAATTAGAAAAAAAGTGGGTTTAGTTGAGAGAATGGTCACTTCATACTTTTTACGTGTGGTACCTGCTTTAAGGTGCTGCATTATGAACAGTACACTAGTAGCATGCAGCAGTTACTTTGAATCCCCCTAGGATTTTCAATGAAATCTGACAAACTCCCACAGTAAAAGCATTTTATCCAAAGGAACAAAGTGGGGTTATGAAAAGATATTATTATGATACTTCAGAGAGAGAGAGAGTGATATATGATTCTTCTCAGTAACGATTTTAGTTACATCATAACCAGATAACCAAGGCAAACCACCATCAGTCTCAGGGAACAACAAGAGGTGGATTTAAGAAGCTAATGTTAAGCATGTGAGGTATCAGATTACTGTTCAGATTTAAGATATTGTTCAGATTTAAGATATTTGAAACCAAGAAACCAAAATGTCAGTGGTTTTAACAAAATGGCCAATGGAAAAAAAATAAATTAAAATAATAATTAAACATAATTAAATTATTTGGGCACCCAGGGCCACCTGATTTTAGGCTTTAAGACACACATTTGAGTTCTTCACTCCCTGTAGAGTCAGTGGAGAAAACTCTAGAATGTAATTTAGTATTTGAATGGTTGAATGTGCCTGTATCTCTCTCCACTCAATATAAAAGTAACAGTAGATAAGTACAAGGGATCAGAAAAGCTCATTGAGCTCAGTGTCTCATGACTGAGGACAGTTATGCTATGGGATATCTATTTTAAAGACTCTACAAAGCGTCTGCACCACCATACTCAATTCAGTATGAATAACTTAACAGCTATAATACTTTGACACATCCTTTAAAATTTTAATAAAGGTCACAAGTCCCCAAATATAATTTGACACAGAAGGGCAGCAAAAGTCAACTGCACTGCCAGAGAACATGCCTAGTGAAACTAAGTGAAAACTAATTGGGGATTTTTTACATAAAACTTGCGGAAGACCCTAAGCACCCATGCTACTGAAGAGGACAGCCTTGCCTTGCCTCGCCTCAGTCCCCAATCAACCTGATCCAAGAACAACACCCACACTCCTGAATTAGGCAACTCTACTTAGGTGACATAAATTCGACCTGTGTTCTGGACATGTCATAGTATTTATAGACAAATAAGTCTTTTAAAAAAATATTGCAATAAAATGCTTTTTTTTTGGAATAAAGCAGCATCCAGAATAGAGTCTCATAAAATTTTCTAATAGTTATCTAAAGCTAACAGAAAATTACCCTGTCACAATCTACTCCCTCTGCCACTCTGACAGCAGGAAGACCTGGATACCTAACAGAAATATTTCTGGCATGGAAAGCCCAGCACCAGATGACAGAAAAGCCATACACATACATAACACCAACATACAAGCTTTGCCAAAGGACAAATAAGGCCTAATCAGAGCACGCTGCTATCCAATAATTCTTGGCTGCAGAGCATCCCCCTGGTTCCACCACAGTTAAGCACAATTCAGAGATGTGATTGAGCTATTCTAACTTATCCAGGAATCTTCATCCAGGGATTAACACAGACATAAAAAACACCCTTCTCATACATATGCTTTTGTGAAAAGGGATAATGCAAGGGGAATGTAAAAATCACTGACTTGGAACACAGCTGGGTCCAGGAGTTCTTAAGTAAAATGATGTTGCTTTTGAGAAATTTCTGGATCTTTTAAGGACACACAATGAGAATGGATTGGTTATGATGAAAAGGCACCCAAAAAAAACTATGTGCAGAAACCATGAGAGGAGTCACATATTGGAATTGATCCACCTTTAATTGAAACTACAATTATTTATTTAAAAAACCTGTTTTCACTGACACATCCCAGTACATGGGAGTTTCCATGTTTAACTCTACCTCATATTCCGAAGTTACCCATGCAAATTCCCACATCTTGCAGCCATAGTGTTCCCCTAAATTCAAACAGATTATTATCCTCCCCTGGTGCATCAGGGCAAGTGTTTCAAACAATAACAGACAAGTGTAAAAATTTCTCATAGATTAATGAATTTAAGCTTCAAAACTAGCAGTGCACCTTTGAATAAAAAGCATTTGCAGTTTTATTTACAAAGATGGATTAATTTCTTAGGCATATGTATGAACTGATACCTTTCCTGAAAAATTTATTTCCATTTCTAACTGGTAGAACATTTCCTTTTTAATCAGTTCTTCCCCAGTCATATTGAATCAAGGTTGGAAAGTAAACTGCTCCTTAATGAGGATGTGATACCTAATGTCACAGCATACTAGTCCAAGAATGTACTTTGTTCTGGTTAGGCTTGCTGGATAAATAATTCAAGTTCTTTTCTAATTTTATAGAAGCATGTGATTACTTTAGAGTAACATAATATTCCATTTCTCCGAGGCTTGCTACCAGAGCTTGGCAATAAATATACAGAAGCCAGCAGTAGGCATTTCCATGCTAAAACTTTATTGCAACTTTTTGGTTTTGACACAATGTTTTATCCTAATTGGCTTTTTATCCCCTGCATATGTTTTAATTAAACAATAAATAACCATCAGCAGAACATGGATAATTACTGTATGTACATTAGAAATGAAAATCCTATGCTATAACTGTCTCCAAGTCAATGAAAACATTTATTATAAAACTGTACCTTATTGATATTTAAATTGGTTACACTTATACTTTTAATCAGTGGCAATGCAACAGTTACTGATAGAGAGAATAAATGAATATTATAAGCTTAAGTAACAAAGACAGTTTGAAGACTTTTGGGTACATGAGAATTTACCCTTCTTTTTTAATATAAAGACTTCTGGGCTTTTTTATTTGTTACAGTACTTCTAGAGAGAATGTTGCTGCTTCAAATCTATTTGCTATTGCTGAAGGAAACATAAAACCATCTGCTATTCTTGTTATTGTACAGCAGAAGCATAGAAGCAAAACATCCCCCACCCTCTCCAGAGTGAGCGAAGTGTATTGATTTTGCAATTTGGGGATCATTGTATCTCTAACCCAACAATACAAAAAGGCAGCAAGCATTTTTGGGTCTGTCTGTTTGGGGTTTTTTTTGATCTTCACAGTTCAACACAATGTTCTTTGGCATCGCTAAAGTTGTTTATGGAATCCTCTGTTAATAAAAAGATCAGCCACATCTATTCATCTCTTAGCTCTTCTACTCAGATTTGCCTAAAGCTAAAAATCTATTTCTTCCTTTCTGCCCTCCCTTTTCCTGGATAGGGAGTATGCAGCTGATATTAAACTGTGGCTTCTTGCCTCTCCAAATATGCTTAGCATTTTGACACTGTCAGTTCATCTAGCAGAAGATGTTCTGGGGCAAGTCTTTAGTACATGGCTTATCTTTTGAAGGGCAGCACCTTGCCAAGATGTCTGAGAATGCAGTTGTTGATGCCATGAAAGTGTGGGTTAGAGCTCTTCACTGCTTAGGAAATGTTTCCAACCTAGTTCATTCAATACAGAGAGGGGAAAAATATAAGTGAGAGATACAGATGACAAGAAAATTCTACAGACTCTGAACTATTCTACTGGAAGCAGATCTGGTCTTTGAAAAAATAATGGAGGTGAATACCCTGATTGACGTCAAAGGCTCTTAAATTCATCTTTATGTAAAAATCTCAAGATCCTAACTAATACTCTTCTATTAACAATAGACAAGACCCTTCCTTGTCACTGGTCTTCGAGAATTTTTAGCCTGGGTGTGTAACATGGATAAGTCCAACACTGCCTTATAGCCTTCCTGTAGTTGGAAAGGCTTTTATTTTGAGAAATTGATTCTCAGATGGATGTAGAATATAATTCAACTTCCATCTGACAATAGTAGAATTCAGCTTCAAAGGAAAGATAACTATATAAGAGTTCCAGGAAGAACGGGACACCTCAGAAAAAAAAAAAAAATTACATAGTCAAAAATACAAATTTTGTCTGCAAAATAGACTCAGTGGAATATTTTCAACCAAATTAAGACATAGGATGGCCAGTTTTCTAGAGAACATCTCATTTATTCCTCTTTGCCCAATGTTTCCCTTCAGCGTGGTATCTTCACCATATATAGATGTGCATTTTAGGTCATCTTCAGCTATTAAATCCAGTTCTTACTGTCCCTAGTATATATCTAGCCTGTTGAAATCACCAGTCAAGTTTTAATCCAAAACATCTAAAACCTCATTCTTTAAGTATTTCTTTGGGTTTTTTTTTCCCTTTCAACAACTTCAACCAGACAGAGAATAGACATACTGATACTATATTTCACATAGTGGAAATTAGGCAATGCATTGAGAGCATTTCTCTGAGCAGTTGATAATAGATTCTCATTATAGGTCTCAAAATTAGTCATTAAGTCACAATTTGAGATCAAGTAAAAAGCTTTTCAAAGAAAGTTAGCATGAACCTGCAATTAATACATTTAGACTGAAAATTTGAGGGTTTTAAATTGTAAGAATAGTGATAATCTGAAGCAATCTCCTGAGTAATAATAATGAAGGCAACAATCTATTGCTGAGATTAAACTTGATAACTTTTGTAATTGGGTTGGCTGTAACAGCAGAAACTCACTTCCTGGATTCAGTGATCCAGAGGATCTCTCTCAATGCTTATCTTAGAAAAGCTGATTCATTTATTATGATTCTATGTATCTTCCCAAAATATCCTGGGAAGGATGATGAGATGGGGAGGGAGGGAGATAAATCCTACTTTACAATATTTGAAAAATAAATTAATAATAATTTATTATATAGCTCTTTTAGGTAACCTTTTGTATTACTGCAGTGAACTTTACATAAAAAAAAGAATCCATACTTTTCCAAAACCAGAAAACACTGCTCAATTTTTATTTTTTTTTTTAAAGAAATAGTATACTTCCAAATTCTTACACAGAATTATTTATACCCTCTCTTTTTATATAATATAATGTCTAAAATCAACATGACTCTAAGGTTGAACATCAAATAGTATTTTTCTGAAGTAATCTGACCACATTACCAGTAACCAGTTGCACATCTTTTAATTCATTCTTATAGTCAATTTTAATTAAAATGAATAATTCAGATATTATGCATTATAATCTCAGACATTCATCTTCTTAAGAAAAGTAAAGAAGCCTAAAAGTCTACAATTTAAAGCAGTCTCCAAATTTGAGTTTATAAAGTTGTATGTGTAAGAGGAAGGATCCACAATTTGTATTGCCCTCTTATATAACCCCTACCTGTAGAGAAGTTGCTTGGAAAAGCAGAAGACCATTAGGGAGACCGGAGACATCTAAATGCTCAGAAATACATACTCAGGTTTCTAAAACTATAATAGCAGACACATAGAGTAATCAAAGTTTAGCTAAAAGTCACGTTGAAAAATTGGTTTAAGCAAACATTTTATATTGTTGTAACTTCTGGGAGGCTTGGAGCTGCTGTGCATTACAAAATATTTCAAATAAGATTTCAATTAACAAGAATTAAATAAGTGTGCTTAGGAAAAACAACAACAACAAAAAAACAAAACAAAACTGACAAACCCTAAGAGGAAAACGCAAAAACTAAACAAAACCAAACAAAATAAAAACAAAAGAAAAACACACACACACAAAAAACCAAAATAATAATAAAAACCAACCAACAAAAAAACAAAAACACACACACAAAAGAAAACCAAACAAACCCCAAACAAACAACAAAAAAACCCCTCCAAGGCCACTTCCTTCTGGAAACTGAAATACTTCTGTGGAACTTGAATTCCAAATTTCAGTAGCACAAGATAGGAGAAAGAAAGCAGTTAATCTGGAAGTAACACAGCTACAGTGTGAAGTAATAGTCATAATACAAAAAACTCCTGCATATTAGATTTTCATATTTAAATACTGCTAATAAAAAATAGGAAGTGACAGAACATTTTTCTTTTTGGGAGGGGGGTTGTGTTTTATTTATTTTGGTTTGGGGTTTTTTTGTGTTTTTCAGTGAAGATGTCAGGTTTTGGGTTTAAAATATACTGTGACTGTATTCAACAACAGAGTTTATCTAAATCCAATTAAAAATAGTTCAAAATGTATTTTAATCATAGCTTTTCTTCTATTTGCTGTTACAATGTGCAGTACTCAGGATGCTTTTACATTATACAAGAGGTACAAGGGTAAGCACAGGTAAACGTGAAAATAAATGTATCAGATTGACCTTCATCTTCTCTAAACTGGTGAATTTGTTATTGACTCAGTAAGATTACTATCAACTCTACTCTGCAGAGTAGATTCACCTCATGGCATGCTCTCCAACCTGATGTAATATCTACAGAAGTTTCCGCAAGCAGGAATGCGTATTATTGACATACTCGTTTTGCCTGAAGTTATGAGGCAAGTCCTTTTTTGTGCTAGCCTTGCACAAGTTGAGAAGTGAAAAACTTGTTTTACAAAAGAAGAGTAAAAAAGTTTGAAGTATTTACCCAAATAAAATGAAAAGCCAGAAGATATGCTATTGTTCTTATTAAACGTGACGGAGGAAAATTTCACTCCATTGAAACATTGGCATTGGAAGGAATACGTGTGAACTGTCTGAGAATAAATTCAAGCTAGGTATTGCAAGATTTCAAGCCATCAGGGAAGCAAGAGTTTAAGACTACTTTCTATGAGAAACAGTAAAAACAGAGGAAAAAAATATAATTTTCAATATTTGGTGAACTTATTAAAATACAGTATGACAGATCTGGGACTGACAGCACAAGAGGTCCTTGACTGTTTTCTATTCTGTAGTCCTTTGAGGAAAAAAAGATTTAAAAAAAATAAGCACCCCTAGTTTCCAGCTGAATTAGTTCTACCTTGGTCAGAAAACTACAAATATCCCCGTTAAGTCTGAGAAATGCTTGGTATGCATTCACCAGTCAGCTAAAGGATGTATAGTCTGATGCAATGCAAAACTAGATGGAGGAGATTATCAAACCGTTGTCTGCCGGATCCATAGTGCTACTGGCTGAACAGACTATGGGACCACTCCTCATATATTTCAACTTCAGCATCCACTGCTTCATCTTAAAGTCAACTACCTCTGCTCACCTGGCTTGAGGTTATTTAAACCTGCCTTTGCACTGAGCTGATAGATCATTGTGGCAAATACTTCACTAGTCTTCCAACTCTGACAGGAGGTTAATAGCTCTCTAAGAGATGGGTGGCAACAAGAAAACCTAGGGAGAAGGATAAAGCCTTCATCGCACACAATTTGCATCTGAACTGAAAGTGCACAGAAAACATCTGACCAGGATCTTAAATGAATAAACATGGAGATAGATATCCAAAAGCATGTCCTAGCTTCAAGAACAATGTGCCGTGATGGTATATTTGGGGATACCGATAAACTACAAACAACATTATTTTCATGATGCGTCAAAACTGATGGAAGACCTGCTTGCTGATAAAGTCCTGGTCAGAGGCTCAGTGAATCAAGTTTCTGCTGCTGACTCTGCTGTCCTCTGACCTTCTTCCTGTGACCACACTCAGCTTTAACTGTGGAACCCTCAAGCCCAATCTATAAAACAGGGATAACAACTCATAGTTTTAAGAGGATTAGGAATTGTAATAACTAGAGTGTGAAAGTAATTTATCATTTAAAGTTTATAAACATAAGACTGTTACCACAACAGATATTTTTGTATGCTAGGGGGACATACTATTGTTAATAAGAAAAAATGAGCCAAATGTATAGCAAATATTAATTAATTGAATAGCAAACAACAAGCATTCTTTTGTGGCAGATGAATACTGCTGTTTGCCCAAGAAAATGAGTATTTGTATGAGTACCAGTATTCCTTCAAATTCAGAAGATTGTTCATATGCTCATGGAAAAAAAATTAAAATACATAATTATGCATAATTCTAATGAGTAATTAAATTTTGAAATTGTGTTCACAAGTATTTGCCAATTATTCAAACCAGCTGCAAAATAAATACAGTGCTTCATTAAAAACAACATTAAATCACCAAATTCAAGGACTAAAATATGTCCAAATTGCAACAGTTAGTTTGCTTATGCATTTCCATTTCTAAGCCCTTGTCCATAGTAAAGTTTGTTGTATTCTAACATCTATAGAACTTTGTCACATTTAATAGAGAGAATGAGTGATATTCAGAGAATGGTATTTTTGTTCAGTTTATTTTCTTCTGTTTCGGGGGGGGGGGGGGGGGGGGGGGGGGGGGAGGGGGGGGGGTGGGGTTGTTTTGTTTGGTTTTGGTTGGTTGGTTTGGTTTTCTTTTTCCCCAAAAATTCCTCTCTTATGCATGGTGTGGTCCAATTCCTTATATATTCCATTTTGTTGAAGCATAGTTTCAACAGTATTTTATATCTCTGGATAGAATAGTTTACCACCTTAAAGAGCTTCTCTTACTATTTTCTATAAATCTACAGCCTGTCTTTAAAGGAAGCTCTATGCGAATATTTCACAGATGGTAAACTGAGTCATACATAAACATAGCATTTAGGAAATCTAATTTTGGGTATTAGCTTGATGCCAAGATATATATATTTCATATCAGAGAAGCTCCATATTTGAACAAAAGTCTAAGTTGTCAGCATTTCTAAGAATTAGGATTCAAGATGTGTTCCATTCCATTTAAATACATCTGAGCTAGAGAGCAATACATGAAAAGGAAACAGATACTTAGAGGGCAAACATCTCATCCAAAGGTAAATACCCAAGACAGATATAACTTGCACCTAAAAAGTACCTAGCTCTCTCCATTGACAACAAAGGGAGCCAAAATATCAAACTCACATGGAAACATCCAGAATTAGGAGAGATGAACCCAGCTCAGAATTCTTCAGGTTTTTGACCCATGACATTAAGCACCCAAGAATGTCTATTAAATTGTGTAGCACATCTGACAGATGGAGTTGTTCTCATAAATCTTTGCTCTCTGTCTTACCTTAGACAACCTCAGTGACACCAGCCATTAGAAAGGACTTGTAAACTTAAAAATTATATGAATGTCCCTTGTCATTCAACAACTTACACTTTTGTTCAGTGGGAAATGCAAGTTAAACATTCCTCCAATTTGCCCAGTGAAATGCCAAGCCCCCTCATCTACATGGTGCAACTGATGGGACAGCCAGTTCAGTGAAAGAAAGCTTGCTCTTACATCTCTCAAAAGCCCTGAAATGCCTTGTTTTCTTTTTTTCTTTGCCTTACTGAAGACAGAAACTTACAAAGATTGTCTGCCAAATCCATCAGAAGACAAACAGAACTCCCATCTTTGCTGTGGTTTATTTCTAGTGAAAACCTTTTGGGGATGGGGTGGGATAAAAGCCTTTTCTCATTATAAAGTAGAAAAGCAATGTTCCATAAAAATTACCAGCAAGATCCACCTGCCACCAGGAATTTTACAAGCCAAATAAATGACTGTTGCCTTGGCTGCAAATGAAGCCCAGTCCTCCCATACGGCAGTGTTAATTCAGCCATCAAATGACCAGTTCTACAGGAAGAGGTCCTCTACTCCCCTGGAAGTGCTACCAGAGACAGCCTGTCTTTTCACCCAAGGTATTCTGCTTGCAGATTTAGCTGTCCTATGATTTTCGAGTTAGTCATGGTCAAACACCAAAAAACATTTTGAATCTCTACAACATAGAGATCCATAAACATAGATAACACAGTATTTTTCCTTCAGATTTTACAAACCTGAACAAGCAAGTCAAATATAAAACAGTGGAAAATCCAACATGAAAAGAATTTTTAAGTCAGAATCTTTGCTATTATTGCTGTTTTGCCACTTGTTTATACAAAGCACCTCTCTGATTCTTTGAATTTTAGACAATTATAAAAACATGATTGTGCTAAGTACCTGTCTCATACAGCCATAATAAACCTACTTTTCCTGCACTATAGCAGGAATTGACAGAAGCCCTCATCCCATACAGTATAGCACCAGACAAAGCCTCATCAGAAGTGTGAGGTGAGAAGGGCTTGGTAGCTGCAGAGAGACTAAAGGATTTTGGGGAGGGGTCTGAATGTTTCAGTCACCTACTCAGCCAGAACTGATACCATTCCTCTATTCTTCTCACAGCTCATTTTACATTTTATAGCCTTTCTTGTCACACAGTTTAGCAGCAGTGCATTCTGCTCTCCACAGTGCTTGATGTGTCACTCTTCCCTGCATCCTAATTTAATTTCTGTGAATAAACACACTTCTCCCCCCTCTGCCTTTCTCACATCTTCACCAATCATCGCTTCTAAGGAGGCTCAGCTATTTTTCAAGGGAAAATTATAAAAGAAGCAGGAGTTCTTTGTACAACTGAGCTGCTCTTCATCTTTTCTTTCCACTCTGTTTTCTCAGGGGTACAGTAACATTATGGGCCTTTGCTTGATGGAGGAAGCTGATGGCCTCTTGTTCTCACATTGGCATTGAGAGACCTCAATCTTGTCATTGGCATAAATGTTTAATACTCATGCAAGCAGAACTGTCTCATGATAGCTTCCTAATTATCCACTGTAACAGACTTTGGATCTGATGCCCTTAGATTATTCTCCTAAATGGCTATGTTTTAAAAAAAATAATTACTCATCATATTTTCAGAAAAATCAGACGGTATGCTTTCACAGGAAAAGCTCTGCTAGCAATGGGGAGGATACTAAAAACAAAATAAGGGGTCAGTGGTTTATTTCATTCATTGGCACTGTTTCTAGTTCTGCAGTCTGCAGTGTTTGACTGGAGTTTGTACAGGGATCACAACACTACTGAAAAATCTTCCTCATACACAAAGCTGCGTATATTACTACTGTTGAATGAGTAATTAGATGCAATTTGCAGAACATTAGCAGATATTTTTTATGAGAAAAATTATTTGTATCTTGGATTGCCATTTTACATACTGCAGATGTGGTGATACAGAATTCCAAAATATAACTCAGCATTACAATTACACCATACACTGATCCTTGATGTGTGTCCCTAAAACAAAGAATTGAACTAAGAATGACTGTATAATTTAGCATCAGGCAAGTTGAAACAGAGTATTATTTAAAAGGATAAACTTTTTTTAAATCTAAAGATTTTGCTTTATCAAACCTGACTAAACATCTGGAATTTCTGATTATGAAAAACTAAGATATATAAGTGCATTTGCTGCCCAGAAGGCCAATCATATTCCCGGCTGCATCAAAACGAGCATGGCCAGCAGATTGAGAGAAGTGATTCTGCCACTCTACTCTGCTCTGGTAAGACCCCACCTGGAGTACTGTGTCCATCTCTAGACCAACCAACACAAGAAGGGTATGGACCTGATGGAACAGGTCCAAAGGAGGGCCACAGAAATCATCAGAGGTCTGGAGCACCTCTCCTGCAAAGACAGGCTGAGACAGTTGGGCTTGTTCACCCTGGAGAAGAGAAGGCTTTGGGGAAACCTTATAGCAGCCTTTCAGTACCTGAAGGGGGCCTACAGGAAAGTTGGAGAGGGACTGTTTACAAAGGCATGTAGCAATAGGATGAGGGGCAATGGTTTTAAACTAGAGAAGGGTAGATTTAGGCTGGACATTAGGAAGAAGTTCTTTGCTATGAGAGTGGTGGAACACTGGAACAAGTTGCCCAGGGAGGTGAAGATATTCAAGGTCAGTGTTGATGAGGCTCTGAGTAACCCGATCTAGTTGAGAATGATTGGACTAGATGGCCTTTAAGGTCACTTTCCAGTGATTATGAGAAAATTGAAATGGAAATCCTTTTTGCTTTTAAACCATGATCAGCCCAAAACAAGATTAAAAAAAGAAGTTGATGCCCTCTCTTTTTTTTTTTTTTTTTGTAGCCAGGTAGAATGCTAGAAGAAAAAAGGGATTCTTGGTATTTCATGCTTAAGAAACTGAAAAAAACCCACCTTTCTGCTTGTCCTTTATACTCCATATACAGACAGAAATACAAACATGAGCTGATGCATTCAGGAGGGTGAAATAAAGGAAACAGTGATATACCATAAAAGACTACAGACAATGCAGCTAGGATGAATTCAGACCAAAGTAAATCCTTCCATCCTGGCAAAATTCTTCTGCTATAGTTTTCTTCTATGACACTATAGAATTAGCTATGATGTGCTGTGAAGCATGCAAAGACTAAGTATTATTCTGGGGAGGATATAACATTTTTCCTTTACAGAAAAGAATCCAAGTCCTTGTTTTAAATGCAGAACTTAGGTGGCAATTGTATATGCAGCTAAATTCATGTTATTTACTACTGATGAAGCACTGGCTCAAGAACATTGACTCAAGTACAATACCTGTTTTTAAGGATCTTGTCCTGAATAATATTAAGAACTGATATAAATGATATACAGTTTAATAATGAAATCATGACTGATACATACAAGCTAAAGCACTGTTAGCAGTTACTGCATAGGCATCACATCCACAGATAGGGAACAGGAGACAAGTGAAGAACTGTAGCCAACTACATACATATATATATATACACTTATGTGTACTTTCCATGAAAAAAAACCAACAAAAACCACAGAAATTACAGAATCTCTTTTGACTGCAGTAAAGCTGATTTTTGCCCCAAAACTGTGGGGTGCTTGTGGTATTTTTTTCCTGACTCTTCAGTCACTAAGCCTGTAGACTTCCCAATGAAAAAGAACAGCTAATAGTTAACTCCATTCTACACTATTATGTTGAACTATCATTTGAACATGCCCATTAGATGAAGCTTTTCATTGATATAAACAAGTTAAGATAAAATGCAACAATGGCAGCCATTCCTGAAATCACTTAATGCCCTAAACCATCAGTGAAAATTGTTCAACAGCTCTGATTTTTGTTCTTAGTAAATTAATTTTTTATACTAGCAAAAAAGAGTCATCACCTCTCTGAACTTCTCCCCACTGCATATTTTCTTTGTATTTTCCTCATGTAGGAGTAATTTCTGTGCTGTTCTACCACAAGTCAAGTATTTTATAAGTCATTTATAAACTTTCTTAATACTTTCAAACTCATTCCCTATTATTTTTTTCCACAGCTTGAACAAGCTCTGAAGAATAGCAAACGAATATAGGATATAACTGCTGTAAATGTGACCTGAATTTCTATGGGTCCGGGTTATCTATGGGAGGCAAATATACTTAAACATTCATGGGAAGTTTAGACCAGGTAATTTCACCTGTTTCTCCAGAATGTCTGCATATGGAGGATATGTTTATTTTGTGGACCAGTTTACATAATGGTAAATGCAAGTTTTTGATAAGCTAGGGTAGTATTATTATAATCAAACATTGCCTGCATTTTAAATTACTACTATTCCTTATGCAATATATAATGAAGGATAATGCACATAGCTTTAGAGCTCATTTTGAGTTTCAAAACAAGTTACAATGCAATCACCTATTAACCTTTTCATCCCAAGGGTTTTTTCTACAAAAAGCTAATATCCCTGACAGCTCCTTGTTTATTTTCAGATCCATAAACTGCTTGCCACTAGTGACCTTGCAAGCAGATTCACACCTTGCAAAGTCCCTGACCTTGTAGTCATTAAAATCCAATCAGACACTGGGCAGGCTTCCATATTCATTAGGACAGCAAGAAGATAGATTTGAACATGCCTCTAAAGTGACCAATACATTCATCAGCCAATTTCCATCTTCTTCAACAATTTCAGTTTGCTTAGGGATATTGCTAGATTAATTGATACAGAAAATCTTTTGCAACAAAACAGTAGCAATGTTAAACAGATGCAATATGTTTCTAATTAAAAAGGTTAAGATTGAACATAAGTCATAAATTACAGGTTGTCCTACGAATATCCAAACAAAGTTCCTAGAACAGTTCTTTTAGCTTATGCTTTTGATGTAAGAGTCAAAAAGTCTTTTCAAAACACTACAGTGAAACTAGCATCTAAAAGTAACAAAAGCCATGTCTACAACTAAAGGAAACTTTATACAGGATATTTTGGGAAAAATTAAACCTACCTCTGGAACATGCTAAATTATTTTATTTATTTATTTTAGTTATTTAAAAGTTAAACTGTTAAATACCTAGATATCTATTTTGTAAACATATTTGGAAAGTAAAATTTTAACTCCTAAATAAAGATAGGATTCATGACAATCACAAAAAGAACAACAAAAACTAAAAGAAATAAACTAGGACTTAGGTGTAACATTGTCTCCATCTTATTTTGATGTATACTTGCCTTAGTCTATACAGATTGTTGTCATGGAAAAGTGAAATTTATGTGAATACTTTGAGGGGGGGAGGGGTGTGTAGATTTTTTACATTGGAAATATTTAAATTTAGAAGAGGTCATGTCTAAAGTGAGAAGGATTTGAAAGAGTGAGGGATAAAGGAAGAAATTGCAAATACAAAAATAGCAAGCCTCAAATGAAACACTACTTGTGAAACAGGTTGCTCAAAACCCTGTGTTTGTTCTCATCACAAAGCACATACATATACACTTATCTAGCAAAGTCTACAATTATATCAAAATATTTACGAGGACACTGAGATTCAGTATTTTGGTCAAAGGTCTGCTTTCACAGGAGGTACTTGAGGGCAAGTTGCAAGCTCCTCTTAAATTTTTATGTTTGCTGTTATATTGTGCATGGGGAATCCATCCACATGAGTTTTCATCAAAGCACAGACAAGAAGCTTTAAACATCTTATTCCTTGTCTTAAAGTTGTAAATAACATTGCTAATTAGCCTTGCAATTTCCTTCTGGTAGCCATTTTAGCTTTATTTTTTACTGAGACCACAAATCAAACAAGGGACCCATTTAACAGAAATTTTGATTCAGAAAGTTTTTGCTTGATTAACAGCTTTTGAGTAACATTTGAAATAAATCACCTCTTTATAGAGATTCCTCCAGTTGTCTGACAGCAGAAGTCAAAAATGTCACATGTCCTGCATGGGGCTGACATGAAAAATTACTGTCTTCCTGTATTCCTAGGCCAGCATACCACTTACACATAATTTCAAGGAATACAAATTTGTTTGTTTTTAAAGGGGAGGAAAAAACCCCAAAAAACGAGAGACTAAACACATCAATGTCTTAAAAGACAAACAATTCTAAGGATCAACAATAATTCAAAAACTGGGTTCTTAGGAGAGGGAAAGAATAATGATAGAAAAGTCAATACTGCTTTGAAAATGCATTCCCTTGGACAGAGAAAGGGCTGTTGCCTTGAGAATCCAGCATGTAGTAAGCAACTGTTTATTTCCCCACGTTTGTTCAAGATCATGTGATGAATGTCCTGAAACAGCTTCTGTAACTGTAAAATTAGTATAATGGACTTTTCATACTACTGCTTGGTAAACAGTGGGATACAGAACAACACTGCCTGTATCATTTGTATAATGGTCAGGTATTTTTCATTTATACTGCCCTTTCATAAGCTGCATTGTGCTCACATTGAGCCAAAGCTCAAAGGCTTTGGAACACAGTTAGTAACACCATAAATTGAAATAATGTGAATGATTTTATATAGTTCTATAAAACATGTCTAGGTTGTTGTGTGTGTAAGGTGAACAATTTCACAGCCAAGAGCTTTTCTGTGGAGAAAAATAAGACCTTGAGTTTTCTTCTGCTTCTGGAGAAAGCAAGGATGTTTATGGCAATAAATATACACTTTTGAAAGCAACTGATTTTAACAAACCCATTAATCTTTATTGAATTAATATAAAGAGATTTCTTCCATGAAAATTAGGTTCATGAGCATAAATGCAATTATCTGGCACTACCTTTGCACACAAGTGAGACATTGCAAGTCATTACATCGTATGTCCTACATACTTAACAAATTAAACACACCCCTGATATTTCAGGAAAACAGTAGCTGAGAAGGTGAGTGTCTGGAGCAGTATATAATAATTTTTTCATAAATTAAAGTAAATATAGGATTTTAAAACAATAATACCATTGGAATACAAACCACATATACTGTATCTTCTTGAATATCTATTTTCAGGAATAAAATGATGGAAAACTTTGGTGCAGTCTTTCCCATACTTTATGAAGGAAAGATCTCTTTTTAATGTTTAGATTTTAATTTTGTAAAGTATTATCTTACGCTATGAGTATAACGGAAAAATAGGAGAAGAAAAACAGCCAAGAAACTGGTAATAAATGAACCTTTATTGCCTCGGGCATTGGCCTA
>WTSP01020305.1:19626-48921 GCA_025331215.1 Actenoides lindsayi
TATATTCTGATTTTAAAAGAAAAAAACACTATAGAAATGCATATTAAAAATCAGAAACTGTCCATTTAAAATTGACACTGTGTTTATACAGCCTGCATTATTTTTCTGTTGGCACTCTAATTCCACTTTTAAACACAGTTAAGTTCAAAAAGGAGTTGAGGATCATTAAGATTTTGATTTGATGAGGGACTGGGAGTCTACACAGCTTAGTACCTTTAAATGACTCTGTGACCTCCTCTGAATCTCTGAAAAACGAAAAATGAAGTTTTAAAACTTTATCCTATGCATAACCAGTCCTTCAGCCCTGCAGTTTGTATATATGAGTATGAAAATATCAGGTAAATGTGAGGTCATCAAAAAAGTAAAGAAAAAAAAGCAAATCCAAAAAAAGAAATCAATAAGCATGCATGAAATAGTCAAAATGAGCACACACAAAAAAAATCAGCCAACATCATTTACCTGCAGAAAAGCATCAGGTACAGGTGTGTTGCATTGCATTAGAGGAGCACAGAGTGCTATTTCTTTTGAGTGGTGATGACACTGATCAGTATCTAGGTTGTATTATCCATATTTGGACTGTATTTAATATCTTTTAATGTCACCATTATAATTATATAATTATCTGACTGATTTAAAACAAGTTGTGTTCTATGTCGCAGTTAGCCTGACTCTCACTTTTGTCTTGTTTCAGAAGCATTTTAATCCAAAAGTCCTATTTAAGATACCAGTGATCTCTTGTGTTTTTAGTGTGTTTTAAGTGGACGTAGTCATTACTTTAAAATATTTCACCAAATAACATAATTTAATGTTAAAATATTATTTTTTAATCTCCCAAAACCTGCTTTTTTTAAACAAGGATGACAATGCAATTGTGTATGGATTTCCTGTTAACGGCTCCAGCTGTAATTCCAGATATAATAAAATCATTATTTCTGTGTTTACTAAGTCTCAGAAGTGCTTAGTACAAAGCTGGTAAGTGCCGAGACATCCTGATAATAAAGCACAATTTAGGAAAGTAATAATGATTCCTCTTAAAAGTCAGATTTTCACAAAGATTCATTGTCTTCCAACATAGAAGTATGCTTAAAATAATTATAACTAGGGGGAAGGGGGGAAGCTACAACACACAAACCACACTGACCAGAATATGTGGTCATTCCCAATATCTTATATCTGTGCATGGCCTCCAAGAGAGAGAGTCAAAGATCTCACACAGTGTATAAGTAATGGGAAAAAAAAAAATACCCAAAAGTGGGAGAGAGGATTGTTTGTTTGCTTTGCTTTAAGGTGGTGGTGTTGTTTTTTCCTTTCTTTGCTCTAGGGAAGGGAGTGTTAAGCATTCTTTTTCTCCAATATTAAGTTGAACAGAAAAGACTGTTGGTTATAGGGGTTGTATATTGCTCTGCTTTTTTAATTTCCTCTAGCATTCACAGGAATAGCTATTTACATCTTCATAGACCATATTTTCTTTATTTAGACCAAGCTCTGGAACACAACTTTAAGGTCATGGAGTCCACCCGCAAACCCAACACTGCTAAGTCCACCACTAAACCATGTTCCTAAACACCAAGTCTACGCAACTTTTAAATACCTCTAGGGCTGATGATTCAACCAGTTCCCTGTTCCACTCTTGACAACCCTTTCAGTGAAGATATCCAACCTAAACCATCCCCTGACACAACCTGAGGCCATTTCCTCTTGTCTTATCACTTGTTACTTGAAAAAAAAGATCAACTCCCACCTTGCTACAACTTCCTTTCAGAAAGATAAATCATCCCAAACAAGTAAGAAAAAGACTCTATAGCAGAAAGAGGATAAAGAAGTTAACAATTCCAAAATTAAATTTAACACTAAATTGTCCCAGAAGTTCTCAATAGCAGCAGCTAAAATGTAATTGGTGATATTCAGTGTAGTCTTGGGTGATGGTTTTCAGGGCACTTATTAATTAGCTCAAAGTATACAACTGTATCTCTTATTAAGAAGCCAAGGCAATTTTAAGATGTTGTTCAGAAATAACAATTAAAAAAAATCTAATATATGAAAAAAACCCACTTGCATTTTTACATTTTTCTCCCTCTCTTCTAAATGTATGAATTTCTGTAGGTTTTTGTTTTTTCCTCTGGATCTCTCAGTGATGCTGAATTCAAGAATCAAAAACATGGACTTTCACCTACTTGTGAAGATGAAGAACAATCATCCTATCCAAGGAACAGCGAGGTATTGATGAAGAAATATCAGAAACAAAATTGATACTAGCTGTGAATCATGCAACTGCTTTACTAACTACAAGACACTGCTTTTTAATAACTTGAGAATTTTGAAGATAAAATTTACTTTGAAACAAAATCCAGTAATTCCAAGATTATGAGAATTGTGAAGCATTTTCACTTCAAGATGACCACATGTTTAGTAAAACATAGTATCACCAAAAGGTATCTAACAACCTCAGTTAATTACAAAAAGGTATGTGATCTTCAATCTGATTGTTGATTCCACAATGGAATGGTTGGCCTAGAGGGAAGCTGCCATGACATTGAGTAGGGGACAAACCACAAAAATGACAATAAGCAGAAATTAATTTTAGTTTCAGTCACAAATAATGTGAATAATTTGATGCAGCTGTTCCATGGGGACTCAGAGGACTGAGAATTTTGATATTGCTTTCCCCTACCTCATGCTGCAACAAATGCTTGCCAAAATATGTCAAGTCAGTATCAATATTTACTGATATGCAATATATCATGGAAGTTTGATATGAACCTTGGAAGTAATAACTTATGTAAAACATAAGATTTAAAATATCAGGTAATACGAGATGGGGGGAAGAGAGAGAAATGACAGTAAGTAAGGTGCCAAAAATAATTATAAGGCAGAGTGTTGTTTGGAACTAAAAATATGTTGCCAAAGCTAGTACCAAATAAATTTTCTACAAGATGGTAACCATATCTTTGGATTTAAGGGCACAGTGGTCCAGGGGAATAAGAAATGAAGACTATCCATCTTGCATCTCAAGTTTATAGGCCAGGAAAACACTTCAACGGAAAGGAAATGTGATCTGCACAGCAAGTATTTTAGACAAGAATCATCAGTATCTCACATAGGAAATCCAGTGGTTACAGAAACATAGTTTAGATAGCAAAGGAGAGAAATATCGAAATACCAATTGTAGACAGGCATGCAGATATATTGTAACTTGATTCTGCAAAGGATCCTCATCACTGGAATTTCAGCTGTGCTTCAAGGCCAACATGTGCTTATGCTTATGTGTTTTGCCATACTACAGCGTTAATGACAGTTGGGACAGGCATCTTGTGAGTTCCTGAGGAAACTGGATTTATATTTCTTACTATTCAAAATGTTCACTGGACATCTCACTCTGAAACTTAAGCATGAATTAAAATCTGTAAATGACAAAACTTGAAGTTACAATTATGTAATTTTGGTTATTTCCCCAGCTAAATATACTGATAATTAACACACACATGGCAAATATACTCAAGGTAAAGCTAAGACAAGGACAAATTCTATCTCTCCTTTCTTCTCCCATAGTTTTAATTCTACTTCTCCCCTTGTTTGTGCAGTGAGGCCACTTTCACCTCTTCACTGTGTTTTCTCTGAAGCAACTATTGCAGCCCTCCCACACTGCTAGCAAGCTTAAACTGTCATCTAGTCCGGCTGCATCACTTTAGGTATTTACCTCTCCTGCCCATTTGCTCCTGAAGTCACTCCCTTGCTCTGATCCCAGAAGGCTCTACTTCCTCATCATGACCAAACAGAAGAAGGAAGTGAGTACGTGACCACAAGACAGAGCCAACCAGAATAATACATAAAGAAGAAGAGCCAGCATTCAATAAAGATACTTTTACTATGCTCTCGTGGCCAGAACCACCTTAAAAAAGCCCAAACAAAAACCAATCATAAAGTAGTTCTATAGCAAATCCACAATATTGGAGCTAAGATAGAAGGAATGAACAGTAACACTCTTGTAAAAACTAACTCGTAAAACATATGTAAAGAGGGATGTATTTTCAGAGAACAGAGCAACAGGAGATACTAGGATAAAACTAAATAATTGTGAGTACATGATAAAATTGCATTGCACGAGACACTTTTTTTAGTGACATATTCACAGTCCCCTATTTAGACTGTACTAGTGTACTTCTGGAATATTATAAAAGCAGAAAAAGGCAAAGAAAGTTGAAACAGTGAAGTATTAGCGACTCTTGAACATATGGCTCACAAACAAAATTAGCAATATTTGTATTCTCCCTAGGGAAATTGAATTTAAAAGTGAGCACAGCTCTGTATAAATACATGGGATCGATGAGTAGGCAAGTTAAGTGTTTAGCTGAGTAGTAACAACACAGTGGAATGGATACAGGCTAACAAAAATGGTACAGTTATTTTGGCTCAGACTTTTTCAGACTTATGCAGTTTAAGCATTAATCTGAAATACATATTCCAAAAGCCTCTTTGCACTCACAGATAATATTATAATGGCAGATACATGTGTGCATATATATATAATATGCATATGTGTGTATATATATACACATACAAGTATCCCAATTTACAGATAAATCATTTGAAACAAGTAATTTAGACCACAGTTTGCAACAGTGGTGAAATACTAGGAAAAAAGAATAAAAATCTTTATCGATTCAGATTTCCAACTGCCATTTGCAAGAACTTACAAGGACCATGCTAAAAAAAACCCAACATGAATAGCTTACCTGAACTATCAGATAGTTTTCAGTATTTCTGAAGTAGTCAATAACAGGTTTATGAAGATTCACAAACTCAGAATTTCATATACATTTATTAGAAATAAATTACACAATAATACAAGGTCTTATAAAAATGTATTAGTTGTGACACAAAAGAGTAAACAATTGTGTCAACTCTATCAAATCAAAGAAAGTTGCACCCTGCTGCAGGAAAATAGTCACTTGAAAAACAGCGGAAGCTTTAGCTCCCTGGAGATCTACTTTGTGTATACTTGAGGGGCTCTTGCAACAAGAGAAAGTACTTTATAACTCCTAATTAGTTGGAAACACAAGATGGGAAAATTCAGTCCTAATTCAGTGCAACTTCCTCCATCTACTTAAAATAAATTTTATATTTGCTATGATGATTAGTTTAAACCATGTTGCATACAATACATTCCATATACTTTGCCAAGGTATTTCATATGATTGGTCCCTGTTCCTTAGTGTTTCTAATTGCACCTACAGACCTGTTCAAATCTCTAGAAACTTTCCTCGCTCTTCTGATGGCAATCCTGACATTAGATATTCAGTGTACCAGTCACAATTGAACCAGAAGAGGTGTTCGATAATAATTCTGGCTAGGAGCAGCCATCTCCTGTCTCTCATCACTGCTAGCTCCTTCCTTCTCCCACTCTGCACTGTACTGTGTTAATATAGCTGTTGGCACAGTTGTTGGCCCAAACCAGGGAATGAAATGGGATAAAAAAAGTGAAACTGAGGAGGAAACTTTATTTTTAATCTAAATCAGTTCCCTGATCTGATTTGATGCACTTCACACCCTCACAAGCAATTTTCAGGGACTTGGCAATAGAAGATATGGTCACAGAAAGAAACTACTTAAACTGTCATTGTGCTATCAGGGAACTATATCTTCATTTTGTGCTTTAACCAGCTGACAGACAGCTCAGTATGTGTGATAGGAGATACAGATGGACAACTTACTCCATCCCAGTATATTGCCATTTTGTTAAATTCCTCTAAAAGTTCCCATTTTTTCTCACCTCTTACCATCCTAAGCTTTCTAAATTATCAGAGTGTCTGGTTAAAAATGAGATTACAATACTGAGCACATTCTTAACCACTCATTTAGGTAACAGCTAACAAACATACAGTACATACTGTATTGAGTAAAATGAAGGCTACATTAAAATTAATCTTAGATACCATCCATTAATTCACGTTAAATACACAAAGCAAAAGTATTTGCCAACATCTAATAAATTTACTATTACTCCCATGATTTCAAAGGACATCCCCCTCCCAGTACAATACTTCATAGGAAAAAAAAATGTGCTCCCTCACATGCACAGTCTGAAAGGTCCATTCTCCCTGGGCTCAACATATTTGGCTGCCTTTCTGTAAATGCTGGCACTAGTGTTTTGGTAGTGCTCAAAGCAAGGCAGATAGTAACTCTGTGGATTAGCTTTAATTAACTTTCAAAGTTGCAGCAATGTGGCCTGGCATGAGGCAATGAAATGACTTGGGCACACAGGCTGAACACCTGCAAGAAGGAGTTTCTCAAGCAAGGTATTAGTATTTTCAGAGTAGATGGGAAAGGAAGATTTTGAGCACAACGGGCCACTTGAGTTCTCCTGTGACTTAAAATGATTGTTATCACTGTTTCAAAAACAGCAGGATTTTTAGGTCACCCCTAAAACTGAGATTTTAGGTCATCTCTAACCTTCTGAATGTATATTGGTGATAATACTCTCTATATAAGTAATAATCCTTTATATACCAATCTATTTTTACGCATAGATACAACGGACCAGAATTTATTCACATTATACTTTTAGCTAATCTACATCACTATCAAGTGTAACATGTTTCATTCATTGTAAAGCCCCAGAAAAACTTCGCCCACAAAATCTTTGCTCAATGTCATCTGTGCTATCAGTTTTATTGTTGTTGTGTGTGTTAATGGGGTATAAATGGAAACTGAAGAAATCTTTCTGCTTTAACTTGCCAGTGCCAAATGTAGCTCATAAAGCCTCTATTTTAACTTTGCTTTAAGTTCTGGTCAATCAAAATTTAGACATAAGGGTATCTAAAAAACAGCATCCAAACAGCCATCATTAAAATTAGACATTTTAACATGGGCATTCCAAACAAACAATACCATTCTCCATTTTGAAAGTCGCATATTATTTCCACAGGACCTTAAGGAATACCTTCTAGAAGAGAGAAAAAGAAAAGCTACATACATTTCATACTACTCATCCACCTGCATTTTTGTTTTCCATCACAGCTATTAGAGAAAATAAATTTCTGCACCAAAGTTTGGCACAACAGACATTTGGCCTTTAGCATGATTAGGTTATTCTATTTGAGTAATGGTCCTTGAAAACAGAATATTGTGTACTACTGAGGGCCAAATCTTCAGATGGCATAACCTGGCATAACTCCATTGATTCAGTAATATACATCATAAACTCTCTGAGCCAAAGATGTATCATTTTATGCTTGGAATGTGACACACACACTGTGGGTGGTGGTGTAATTCAGCTGAATAAAAACTGCTAATAGCTGAAAACTGAGTCTTTCCAGGATAACATGAAACCAGCTAGAGTCCAAAGTGTAACTCATCAGAAAAATAAAACATTTTATAGACTATTATGACAACAGCTTCTAGCAAGTTGAGCACTGAGAGTTTCCTAACATGTTTCTTCACTCCATAATAGTGTTCATTGTTAATAGAACACCATAAATCCCTTTTCATTAATGTATAGAGTTTGATGTTAAGCCACATTTTCTGAAGTCAGCTATCTGTTGGTGTAGGTATTTTCATATGACAGAAGATACTCATGAGGAATCATGCACTGAACCACCAAAATGGAGAGGAGGTGGAGCTGGAGTACAACGGGAACAGTACATACAATGTTACAAGGACAGATTTTGATCTTCACAAAGTTAAAAAGAAAAAAAAAAAAGCAAAAGAAGAAAAAAGATTAATACAAGAAGTCTGCACTAGAAGAAGACAACCCAGAAGACCAAATCTGTTTAAAAAAAACCATTAAATAATTGCTTATCTAATTAAAAACTGAACAAGCTGTAAATTGATTCTGCAATAGGAAAGTCATCAAGTTTCTAAAAAAGGCAAGAGTGGGAAATGTTTCACAACTGTGACTGAATGGTTTCTCATTTTCCCCTTTGCAGAAAAACAAGAGAATTTTAAACTGAACCCACAGGAATAAAAACTACCATTTACTCTCTAAGCATATTCAGTTCTGACTGCCTGCTCTTATTAAGGAACTTGTCACCAGGAAACATTCCTCATTAAATTGTCCAAGTAATAAGTTATTATTATAATGTTTCTGTTTCTTTTCATATAAAATTAATATATCCAGATTGGCATTGTATTTGCTACACTTTGCACTTTAAATGTAAATATTATCAGCTATTTTCATTATGAAACTGTTGTGCTGATGTTTATGTTGTTAATTCAATTTTCCTACCACTAGCTTTGCTCTTTTTCAGTGAACATCCAACATCCTCTTCATGAACCCAGATGATTACACTTGGCTGGGCAAAACAATTTCTGCTCCCAGACTGTGGTTGTGCTGGAGTTAATTTAGGTTTCACACAGGAAAGTCAAACGGTGAGGCAATGGGAGAGCATTTGATAGCAACAGAATTCAGAGTTTACTACTACAAATTCAGAACATACAGGGGGGAAACAGTCTATCTTCCTAGAGCTAGCAACATTTATTGGGCAAGTGCTTTGAGGTTAGTCATATTAATGATCTAACATATTTTCAACTTTCTACAAGGAAGGCTGGCAAAGTATGAAGAGAGAATGGAGGCAAGAGAAAATCTCACCCAATTCCATAACAGAGCTGAAAGATCTAAAGAAAGTTTGAATCAAATTTAGTGATGAAGCTATGTGGTATCAAAACGGAGACAAGAGTATAAATGTATTTGTTATGGCTTTACACCACTTTGAAAGAGTTCTTCATTGTCTATTTCAAAACATTATTCTTATTCATTGTATTATTCTTCTGTTTACATCAGAAACTCAATTACAACTTTATGGCTACTGACCTGCATAGTTTCACAGTAATGCTGTACTAGATGAAATGTTTTCAGATTAAGAGAGGTAACACTGACAGAATAGCAATTTCAGGAGGCATTATGTCCTCTGGAAGACATTGTGATTACTGCGGGAGAGGAGGAGGAGGGAACCATGAAGAACATTTCATTGCAATTTCAAGAACCAGAATTTTAGCATGCTTAGAGATAATCCTTCTTTCTGTAATCTGTCCAGACATACCTGTTCTTTCTCAGTGACTTCTCTAAATACTCTTCCTGCTTAATAAATTTATAGTACTTAACATTAACTTTCCTTTAGCTGACTTCTATACAATAAAATGTCTGTATGATAACAGGTGGGGAAAAGTATGAAAGTGATTTTTTTTTTTCCTCTTGTCCTTTTTTTGTTTGGTTGGGGTTTTGTTTGGTTTTTTGTTGTTGTTTGTTTTGCTGTTGTTGTTTTGGGTTTTTTTAATATCTTTTCCATTTTCCCCAGCCCCCATAACATAACTACAGAGTTAAATAAAGACTGTTTAAACATCTTAACAGATTACTTTCAGCTCTGTCCTCTGAAAGGTCAAGTTCAGCAGAGTTTAGGTTTGTGTTGGTTCCAGGAATTATTTACATCATTGACATAAGTGTGTAACTGCAAACAAAGCTAGAAAATTGCCTTTTAAAAAGGCATGGCAATAGTCAACAACAACAAAAAAAAAGAAATCAAAAAAGCATATTATCAAACGTTTTTAATGAAGATGTATAATATCAGGTAAACATATTTTAAAAAAACTTGTGTCACTCATGGATATTGGGTTATTTTACTCTGTTTTGGGAAAGGATATTACAAGTATTTCTCTAGAGAAATCTCAAACCAGGAATAATAAACAAGAGCTTCAGAAAAACTCATTAAATTTATAAGAAAAGAGAGGGGAAAAAAATCAAAACATTCTTTACACCAGAACTGTTAACATATGTCAGTAATTTTGATTTTACAGAATGTTCAAATATATTTTCTGATCAATTGCAAAAAAAATAATCTTTTTAAACTAGTAGACTTCTCAAAGATTAACTAGTTAGTGCTCTTAATTCCTGACTAATTAATAAACCTATAAATTATCAGTATTCTCATCATATTTTATTATTTTCAGAAGACATTTTTCTGATTACTCTAAAATAATAAGCAGCAGAATCTCAATTTAAAACTGGGGTCTTTATGCCCATTTAATATTCTGTCATGTTTGACTTGTACTTTGTACAATGCTGTACAGAGCCAAGGCTAGGCAAAAGTTCTTAATTCAATGAACTCAAAATGCTTTACTAGAGTAGGGAAGTAAAACATCACCATTCACATTCCACAGAAGGGAAGCCACTGTCAGAGGAAGATTTAAAATCAATAGCCTGAGATCACAAGTCAAGTCACTTGGACATTTGTTTTAAAATTACAACCAAATCCCATATAATTGTCATTTGAATGAGCAAACACAGTTAAAGTATTTTAGGGGCAAAACATGTCTTAAAATACTAGAGACACTGTTTGCAACACACCTGAAAAATGACTATACTTCTTGAGAGTACTGAATAAATTGTACTTCCAGGAACATCACATTAAGATACGATCTGGACCAATGCTTTTCTTGTAGATTTAAATAGGAAGACACACATTTGTATCAATGCTCTAATGATTGCATGTCACAGAACACTATTTCACAGTCTGTTTCCTGTAACAACTCTGCTCAAATTTTCCGAAGTTCCCCGAACACGTTCTCTGTCATAGACTTATATAAGTGGAAGACTCACAGCCCTCATGAAAACAGAACAACATTTCCCTCTGATGCCTTTGTCTTTCAGACCTTCCAGCACTGCATTATTTCTTAGGTACTGCCTTTATGAGTCCTAAAGGACATTTGTTGATTCTGCACAGGACTTCCAGAAAGACAAAAAACAATAAAAAATAGAAAATACTTATAAATGAAGATGGCACTTTGAGCCACTACATCTGTCTCTATGAAAGAAAAACATATATCCTACTCTTCTCTGTGAAGGTTTAGTCTGTGTGAAGGTGGCAGCCAAGAAACCAGTCATTTTTCAGGCATTTCAACAGATCTTCTTAACACTGTTATTTACATACTATTGATTTGTTATGTTTGGCCATCTGTTTGTGGGTGAAATACTGTAGGCATATTTAATTTTCTTTTGACTTTGCTTAAAAAGCTTACGAAAAATCTTCTCTTTTTTTTTTTTTTTCAGTTAGAAATACTCTATGTTCCTTTCATCCTTCTGGAGAAATGCTACATAATGACAATCCAAGATATTAACATTACACTCAGTGAAATATCATCTGCAGGTTTCTTTAGGAACTGAAGCACTGAATGCATGAGTTTAAGTACTACTTTCACTCTAGAGACTTCATTTTTCCTCTCTTATAATTACATAGAAAGCATGGTTTCACGTAGTTTAACTTTATGTCCCTCTATTTAAAACCCTCTAAACAATACCAATGAAATTGAACCAGTTAATACCTTTAAACAGCAGATCAAGATTGCTCAAAAAAATACACATTAGAAAAAGACAATATAAAAATCTATATTGCACTTCAAATTCAGCTAGAAGACAACCTGCTATACTAAAACCCGGGAAGCAATATTGTGTAGAAATCCTTTAACAGCAGCTGCTTTGAACACAGTAGCTGATCTGAAATGCCCTGTGATTTAAATCCAAGCTGTACACAAAGTAATCCTCAAACAACTGAATCCTATTTAACTTCTGAAAACATCTGAATTTGAATGTAAGGAAAACAAGAGTTTCTAAACCCCCACTTTTAAATACGCATTTAACCTTAATCTCCTTTTCTGACTCTTTCTTGAAGTATACCACATGTACAGCCATCTCAGTTAAATATTCATGTATATACATATATTTTAAATGTATAATGTATGCAGCCTACTAAAAACATATTTGAATGAGACTTTTCCTCAGTTCTAACACTACCACTACAATTATCAATGCCTGATCACATTTTGGACAGCAATATGCTGTATCTTTGCCCTATAGTTTGGTTTTTTTTGGCTGGTTATTTGTTATTCTTTATAACCTTTCCCAATATAAAAAAAAAGCAAAAAACAAACAAAACAAAAAAGCCAACAAAAACCCAGGTAAATCCTATTCACTACCATCCTCAAACCAACACATTTCAAAATTCGTAATGAAAGAAAACTGGAGAGCCACACAAGAATAAATAATTTATGCTAAGGCTAATAGCATTGTTATAACAACGATTAGGCCTACTGTTATGGTACTCATTTGCAAACAAGTGCTGAGTTGGCGCATCAAATCTGTGTGTTAAAGACAAAAGTCTTGATTCCGACTACTTTTCTCTGGACTGACATCAGGAGAAATTTAATCTCTATATTAATCCATCACCACTCCAAATCTAAGATGGTACAACTCCACTATTTGCATTCCTTGATCTGAATATCAAAATGCAGCTCAAGGAGCTTAGCTTTAGTTACTGACTTTCTTCCAGTGGCTATTTTTTTCTCCCATCAACCTAAAGCCATGACTGGGTGAGATGCCCACATCCTCTAGCCCACATCGTGTTGTGTCAGGAGAGGACATAGTAATCTGCCAACTCTAAATCAGAGAATTTATGAATTTCATAGTTTTTGACACTGAGGGGCATTGACTCTAATCCCTGAAGCCAACAAGCATAAGAATTCAAAAACTAGTATTACTCTAGCCTCTTAATCCTCACCCCTTCAGCTGAAGCTACTACCCATGGCAGATTTGGTAAAAACAATAATTTCTGTGCCTCAGCCACTTCAGTTCAAAGCCTAGCTTCTTTACTGATTCACACTAAAAAGCAGCAAAAGTAGAGACTATTTCTGTCAGCTTTACTATACAGAAGGTAACTTCCACAAAGGATGAGAATGAAGCTTGGAAATGGCATCTTCTAAGGGGCTAGATCAAGATTCAGCAGACTATCTATCATGGTTTAATCTCTGCTGGCAGCTAAACACCACAAAGCCACCCACCACCTCGCCCTGCCCTCGACAGCCCCTCCTGTGGAATGGGAAAGAGAACTGCATGGAAGAAAAAGGTGGAAGATAAGGGCAGTTTAATAAAACAACACAAAGAGAGAAGAAAACAGAAGTAATAATGACAATATTAATGAAATAACATACAAGGTCAGTCACAGAAACCACATGGCTCTACCTGTACTTGAGACACCACTTTCCCTGTGCCAAAGCCAAAACAAGTTGAAAACAGGTGGCTTCTCCCTGGGCCAGTCCTCCCCTTATGTAGGGCATGACATCAGTATGGTATCAAATATCCCATGGGCTGGTTTAGTTGTTTATCTCAACTGTGGTCCCTTCCAGCTGCTTGGGCCAGCAGCTGCAGGTCATAACTAACCCCATCCTAGCCAAATCCAGGACACTGGCTATCAGAGATCTTGGTACCTCTGGAAGCTAATATCTATGTTCAGCATCTCCATACTTTTTACAGAGCATTTACAATTAAAAGAAGTAGAGAAAAAATTATAAAAGGTGTAGTACTTAGTCCAAAAGTAACAAACTAAAGTCATTTTAGCTTTTCAACTCCTCAGGTGCTTTTCAGTCTGTTCAGTGGCACTCTGTCTTTCTCCTAAGTATGAATAAAAGCAGAAATTCACCCACTTTTTGATTTTTAAAGACTGAAATATGTGAGTTTCTTTAAAAAAAAAGATTTGTTGATATTGATAACTTTGCAGTGTGATGACACACTGCTATTTTATTATTTCTATTTGTATCATACCGATGTCTCTTCAAGCCCTAAGAAAATCTGTTGCATACCTTGTAGAGTTATTTCTATGGAACAACATTTTAAATAAAATAATGTGACCTGTAGGTATAGCGAGCTGCTCACACGGCCTATGAATTGCTAGTACAAGTCTCCTCTAGGCTCTCAAACTTCCTGTCACCTGTCTGGTAGGCTTCAACACAAATTTAAATGATTCAGCTGGACACACCGGGACAAGTGAACCTAAAAGAAAACAGCAAAAATCAGTCCTCTGACATGATAGGAATTCTGAAATGCATCAAGTATAGGAGCCATCGAAACAGCCAAAATGGAAGTGACATTCAGAACCAGAGCATAGTGTATTTCTACATGTGATTTTAAAACGTTTCAGAAGATATCTTCCTTCCCTTCTGACAGTTCCTATTTTTAATTCAGTCATATACTTCAATTTTTTGAGATAGAAAATTTGTTCCCCTTTCTTCTGTATGCCTGGCTATTAAACTATACCATGGCATGTGAGGGGACTTGGGTTGGCCTAAGCATGCTCACTGGGACAAAACTTCTCAGGCAGAGGGAAAGGAAGAACTGGATGCATACAGAAGTAGGGAAATATTGCCACATTTCAGTGACTGCACTGACCCCCACAACCTGGTGTAATTTTTTGCCACTTAAAATTGTACACAGAATGCAACTATTCTGGAAAAATAACTATGTTGGCACAACTGCTAATGTGAATTTAGTTAAGCCTTGCATTGGTAGGCTGTAATAACATGGCTTATATATCTTTGTGGAATAATGACTGAAGGCAAGTTGGAAATTAAAATCACATTAAAGGTACAGCATTGTTTACACATTAAGGAAAGGTGTAACATCGAAGGAACTTACAGGGTGGAGTGCAGCTGGTATGCAAGGAGTCCATTCCACAGTGGTTCCCTGGGCAACACTTCCTGCAAACAACACTAGGGGTGAAGACTCCATGGCCAAGATCTGTGAATCACAGCAGAGATGGAACTTGATGGTACCACAGGACTGATAAGCTGCCTGTTTGCCACCCTGGACTAACATTCTGTCATTTTCTGACAAAGTGCTGCCCTTTGTGCAAACTTTGCTACTTATAATGTCATTATAATACCAAAAAGCGCCTCCGTCCCAAAGGCTACCCATCTCCAAAGTGCGACCACTCCCCACTGAGCATGGGCTTTGAATTTTCTTCAGCTGTACCTTTAAAAGGGAAACGAGAGAAATTTATACCAATCATAATGAAGGCATTTATGACTAGAGTCACTCAAGCTCCACCTTGAAAGTGAAAAATAATAGTAAAATGGTTTAAGAAAGGGGGGATGTCAGGGAAGACATCATCATGGACAAGTCAGGGTGGATACTATTGCTGATCATCTCTGACTCCTAGGATCAGTCAATGGGCTGAACCTTGCTTCCTCCAAACCCCCATAGGGATGCCTTTGGGTAAGATCTGGATTTTCCATGTATGTTCCTGGGAAACTCAGAAATTTTACTGAGCTGCTCTGTAATGTAAAGCATTTTGTATGTCTGCATGTGTTTTGCAGACAGTGAATTTATCACTAGCAATCCAGAAGAACCTGTACTTCTATTGTTCTCAATAAACTGCACTATTCACACTGCTAGTTGCGAGAGTCTCTCATTGGGTGCCACCAGCTCCTTACTGGCTGTGTGAAACCATGAAGCATGACTAGACAGGGAGTGCAGCGCTATTAGTGAATCTGGAGCCCTGAGAGTTCAGATATACTAAACACAACCAGACTGATAGTGCCAAATTGGACATCACTCAGAATCTAAGGCTAGCCGCCCCCAGCCCCTCTGATATCTGAGGACAAGCTGGAACACAAGAGGGTTTATTTTCTGCCAAATCATTTTATCCTTTTACACAACAATCTTCCTGTATGGGATATAGCAGTGTAAATTAATTAAATGACTATGTATGTGTATCCTAACTGGGCAGGATATAGATGTGCAGATATGCAGACCCCTTAAACTATACCAGTTATGGGTGAAGTGGTAAAGTTCATTGATAGAGAAAGCCTTAGGCTACTGCCATAAAAAAACATTTTGGATACTATAGCTGTCTGTTAGGGTGATGTTTCTGTAGTGATAATGGGTCCAATGTACCTGCTGCTACACCAGTAACAATTACATTAACAAGAGAAAGTTGCTTTCTGGATGAGCATAAGTAATGTTGATGTAACACTTTTCTTTTTTTTTTCTCTTTGTGTTAACTTTAAATAGTGGCCTCTTTTCCCAATACAGCCTAGGTATTACAAACGCATAAGGACTAATTATTCGAATGCAATATATACAAAAATTAAAGACATTTATTTTTAAAAAATTACAGAGAATCGAGGTCGCATGACTTTTGCTTCTTCTTGCACTCTGTTTCTTTTTATTGGTTATGAAGAAAATTGCATTTGAAATTGATGGGAGGCAGGGGTTAAATAAAAACAAAGCAGCTCCTCACTGAAATAGCTACTGGATGAGGATTCGCATTCTCTCATTTTATCCTTAGTGCTATGCTTACACATAGAGAAGAACACCACTAAATACAATACACTTTTAGCCATGTGTATAGCATATCTGTGAGAAAGTAGTAAAAGTAGAGAGAGAGGAATGAAGGGTTATTAACTAAGTTTAGGACCTCCAATTAATATAGTGATGTCTCAGCACCATCACTGAGCTGATCAATAACACAATCAATAATCTCATTTGCAACTTTATGGGTACTTAAGGGGAACAAGGCATCACATCTTTCAGGAAAAAAACAACTTCCATATATATATCATGCTTAGCATTGAAGTCAAATAATAAATGATTATCTGACGAACTTCTCTAATGTTTACCTAAAGGAAACTAGCTTCCATCAGCTAGAGTAATTCAACATCAAGAACAAAACTTATCTTTCAGTCCTGCTGAATAAGAAAAAAGAAAAGGAAGACTACAAATTCAAGAGTTCTGTTTTCCTAACCAGAATAACCGTTCCTCTAATTTTTATTTGAAAGCTCCCTCAAATTCTCAACTTACACATCCAAGGAAAAACTAATGTGAAGCTTTTAAAAAGATGACCATTTAGCAAACTCCACAAACTGACAAGTAAAACACTGAAACAGTATCTGAACATTAATCCTCACATTCCAAAGGGCCAAAAGATGCCAAAGCAGCAGTAGAAGATACCAAAGTAGTGACACTTTCCTCTTTCTCTCTGAAAACCAACAATTATTAAATTAACAGTCATTATCATAATTCCCATCACCTTTTTTTTTTTTTTAATGCAAAACTGTCTCAGTTTTCTAGAAAAACAAGTGAAGAAAACACTAACAAACTTTATCAAAACAACCTTGTACTTCAATATTTTTGCTTCTATAGAGAAACTTTTTTCTGGGAGTCTGCTTCACAAACAAAAAGTTCTATGCTAATATTATTATCATGCTTTAATATTCATTGTTATCATGATGTGCATTTGGAAAAAGAACAGTTAGAACCTAACCTTTTCCCTGTGGAAATCCAGCTTCTTGTCCCTTGAAGCAAAACACAGTTTTCAGCTATTTTAGTACAAGGCATACATTGCAGAACTCTGATTCAATTGTGGGGACAGTGGCATTGCTGTATTCTGGACAATTTACTACAATACTCCATTGCTCTCCTCCTTGACCCACAGATATCTAGATTCACAAAAAAAAAGAAACTACATTTGAAAGAAGAAAGCCATTCCTTGAAAGGTCAAGAGTGTATTACATAGAGCACAGATCATAAAGCAACACAACATAACGCTTGTTCTTTTGACTGTACTCGAAACAACTCATTTGTTTTCTTGTTATAAAGAAAAAATTGCAGACATATCTGAACAATGTTTATGGCATACAATATTTGCCATATGAGTGTGACATAGCAAGAGGATATGCAGTTATCTCCACTGTGTATCTATCTGGACATTCGGTTTATTTCACCATGGAATAATATAAAATGTGCAATTTGTGTTAAACTTCTGACAAGTACCTAGCTTGTTTTTACACATATTTATATAGGAATACACATATACAGAAAAAAAAAAAAAAAAAAAAAGCTCTTTGCATTAATCTGGAATAGACTGATACTAACCAAAGCATCCTTTGCTTAATACCTTTTGCTGAAAAATGAGTTAGTAGCTATTCCAAATCAAAATATTTTCAGCTGAAAAAGAAAAAAAAACCAAACCAATAAACCAACCAATAATCATTTGGAAGGGTTAGAATAGACTTTATTTTGTTTCAACAAACAATTGAAATTTTATAGCAAATACTGAGGCAATACACAAGTGATAGCCTTCTCTAACTTGCATGTTGTCCTGGTTTTGGGTGGGATAGAGCTAATAGTCTTAGATTCCTAGTAACTCATTTCTTAGTAGCTATAGCAGTGCTATGTTTTAGCGAGATGAATGCTGATAATACACTGATGTTTTTAGTTGTTGCTAAGGAATCAAGGACTTTCCAGTTTCCCGTGTTTTTCTAGCATGCAGGAGTACAAAAAGCTCGGAGGCAGCACAGACAGGACAGCTGACCTGAAGTAGCCAGTCTATACACAAGATCTGGATTATGGACACACAAGAGTAGCTCTTAATATCTCTTTTAATAGCTTGTATACAACAGGTATATACAGGGTGACAAAAGGAAAGTAGTTTCCATAAGAAATATTACGGAATATTAATTATGGGGCATGGAATGAAAAAATACTAAGGATGCTCTTTCAGCTCTGCTGGAATGCCAAAATGTAGATCTAATCAGTAGAACTTACATATATGTATGATAAAAGTACTATCATTGTTATGTTCTGACAGACTTGAATTAATACATTGGAATGTTTCCTTTTTGGTTTGTGTGTTTCCCTGGGTTTATCAGAACAGAATCCCAAGCTTCATCCTACTGAGAATCTTGGGCCTTGTTTCTCCCTAAATGGAGATGAAAATCAGTGGTCTTTCTTTTCTAATTGCCAAATCTTCTGTCATCTCCTGTGTGACAGCAAAGAGGTTATTCCCTGCAGATATACTCCCTTTGTATTGTAATCAGCTGTCCTTTAGCTTCTAGCTGTTGCTGAGTTAGAATGAAACAGTGACGTACATTTTTAGCTGTCATCATTTGGTAGCTGGATGAATGCAGCATGGAAATGAACGGGTTATTAAAATATTACAAAGGTTGTGGTTTCTGGGCTTTACTGCTGAAGCCTACCAAAGTACATCACTAATCATCTCAAGATATTCTTTGCATTCTTATCAACCAGAAAGTTACTTCCCCATTAAATGAACACTGAGATTCTGGTACACAATTTGTCTGATTTAAAGAAACAATTTTTTTTCTTCCTACTGCATATTCCCTCCTGTTCATGCCCTGCTGGCATTTTTCAAGAACCCTTTCTTCCATTGTTTTATCAATGTTTCTTTTAATATTGCTTAAATAACACCACTCTTCTGCATTTGTTTGCAAAGCCATGTAATTTTCTTTACTAGTCTCAGTTCTATCTAATAAGCCCATATTGAACAAAGACTACAACCATATGCTTTTAAAGTGAAGAATAGACACAGTATGTTTATCATGTGCTCAGACATCTTGGTGACTCGGAGTCAATGCTCAGAATACAGAGTGGGATAAAGTACTTAGAAGAGTGATATCACTGCACTATTTACTGCACAGTGAGCATACTTTGAGGTCTTGTCCGTGCTGGAAAGTTGCCTCACTTCAGTTTGGTGCAGTCGAAATATCATTTTTTCTAATCTCTCCTATCTAAGGGTCTGATAGCAGTCTGCTTCTCTTGGTATCTCTGTTGTACCTGAAGTACTCTGTGCCAAACATGAGCTTTTGCATAGCAAATTACTCTCCCAGTGTAGATGCAGATAGAATCATGTTTATATGGATAAATTTATTCCTATAAAAGATGAGGAATAAATTATTCTGGTACCTTTATACAGAGGTTCCCTCATGTTCCCACAAGAGGCTCATGCCAGTATAATGAGTATTAATTCATGAAGGACAGTATCTCCTATTTTGGTATCCCTTGACAAGTCCAAAAAAGACACTGTGAAGGAACAATCAAAGTTTCACTCTCTCTTATTTACAAAAATGCACACATGATGATGCTTTTTAAGTCATTTGCCTCATTGAGATTTTCCATTCATTAACAAATATAAACTACACTTGTTTTTGTCTTGAAAAAAGCTTTGTGATTTAATTTATACTTTACTTGTTGCCAGCTGACAATTGTCCCCAAAATAGGTTTTGCACTGACCTTATTGAAAATCTTTAAAGCCACTTATTATGTTATGTATTACACTATACAACATCTGTCCTACATTTGATTGAAAGAGCTAGCAATTTACTTGAAGTTTTGCTCATTCAAAACTAATCTTCTAACTCAAAGCCTATCAATACAGTACATCCCATGATAGTTTTGTTTGCACAATATTTGGCAAAATGATCATAATACTTTTTGATGTCAAACAAAGGAAACATTTTGAATATCATGTCTTCAAGTGTCTAGTAAAACAAAAGCCATCCTTTCAGTCTCTGTAGAATATTACCAAATATTCATCTGTGCTATAACTAAATGCCATCTATGTTAGACTGGACATACTTTTGATAGCTTAGAATCAGCCTAGAGAACTAATGCTATTTATTTTTTATCTTCCTGACAGAACATCTTATTTGATTTTCCTGCACAGCATACAGTATCCAAATCTTCCCTTTGCAATAAAAACAAACTCTACTTATTCACCTTTTCTCTACAATACTACATAGGCATTCATGCATAGAAAATTAAATATTTTCATCTTCACTCAGTCTGAGAATGTGTTGTCTTATGAATTAGAATATTTATTGCATTTTCATCCAAAATACATAAGGTAGCATTTTATTCACTATTCCAATACTCTGTGTTTAACATGACAGCCAAAATACATAGGGTATCATTTTATTCACTATTCCAGTACTCTGTATTTAACATGAGAGCAGTCACTCTTCTTATGTATATGACTTTCATCAGGCATTTGAGCTATACTGAACAGCAGAATATTTATCTACCTTTTGGATTCTTCACTTTTTTCCCATAAAATGTAGTAAAATCAGGTAACTTTTAATTTGGTTTAGTACTTTAGGAAACTAATCCATACACTGCTGTTTCCCTCCACTTGGGCTGTTCTATCAGATGAATATCAGCACATTTACAGATTTCTGCAGAGGTGAAGGCAGGTGGTAGCTGCTGCAGAGAAAGGGAATAGAAAAAAATGGAGGCTGCTACCAAGATCTGCTTGTTTTTTAGTGCTGAATGCTTCTGGTGCCTGATTGCTATAGAGACTAGTCATCAGCCTAAGAGGGAGCTGTTATTAGCATCTGTGGGCAGGCAGAAGCAGAAAGGAGAAAAGCATCTCTAGTTAAAATGAAGATTTCTGTTCCAAAGGGAGGAAAGATGAAAGGACTGCTGGTGGTAGCAACAAAACCAAGAAAAAAAAGGATGAAAAACTGAGGGAAAAGAGTGAATTTGACAAAAGCAGTGCACATGGAGAGCCAGATGGCAAATCCTGACACTCCTTCAGGCTTAATGGGATGGGAGAATGTCATAGTCTGTCTATTAGCATTTTCTAATGCAGTACATGCTCTCTGCCACATGAAGAGGCCTCACAAACATGCCCGTTCTGATCAACACCATATCCTTATTTTCTCATGGTCCCAAAAGAACCACTTTTTCCTTAAGCCACTGAGCAGTTAATATTTATGAGATTTTTTGAAAAAAATGTAACAAGGGGTTTAAAATTCAGAATCAGTAAAAATATATTTGCAGTAATTAAGGACTACATTTTCCAAAACTCTGTACAACTGCTGTTACTGTAAGCTGCCTGGTATTTGAAATGTTTTTAATCATTGCCATTTTATACTGACTATATGTTACAAGTCATATAGGGTCAATGGAACATAGTGACACCCTGATCCATGGCTGGATCTCCTAGATGGCATGATGTGGGATAACTTCCTAGTTTGCAGTTAGACAGGAATACAGGTTAATTTGGTATGCTTTGGGAGGAAGGTTACCCTATCTGGTTTAATTTTTAAATCATCTTACTGCAGGTTCTTAGTAGGGCTCTGAAACATGAAACTACTCTCTCAGCACAAGACCTTAGCCAGGCTCCAAGGTAGACAGAAACTGAACAGTGGAAGCCCTCAGCCAGGCTTTGAGGCAGAACTCTTAAACCTGATTTTTGACTTTGAGAAACTGCTTGGTCCAAGCCCTCAGGGCTCTAGAAGGAAAACATCACACTCATACCCTTAACAATCATATGCCAGCTAAAACATTAAATAGTATTTCATTATTTATTTTAGTGAATAAAAAAAAAATAATAATAATAAACAATAATAAAAAAACCAGCCACAAACAAACCAGCCACAAACAAACCAGCCCCAATTCCTTAGTAAATCTTCTGACTTTCTAACTTGTAATTCATAGTCAGTTTTCCTATGTTCCTCTCTTGAGCATACAGTGGTAGGTGCTTCATTGGTACACATGAAATGACAACACTTGGGGAATAATAAATAAATATGCATTCCAGAAAAAGCTCAAAGATAGCAGTACATAAAAGTATGGTTGCTATAAGTCAAAGCCTAAATGTTCATCGATTTTCATACAGCAATACAAAGGGGCAGGGTGGGGTAAGGAGTTGAATTTTTTTTCTGTTTCTGTAGTTTTCATCTTAAATCAAATGCATGAAGTTTTGAGGGTGACCTTTTTTGCATGTGTTTGCACTTTTTCAGACACCCTAGGAGAATCTCCACACTACAGAAAATAATAGGACTTCTGTGGCTACCAAAAGCTGTACCATTGCCTACAAAATGAGGCATCCAGGTAAAGAAAACAGAATGCAAGTCTGCTTCATTGCTTTGTGGTACAAGCAACTTGTTTTGCAAACTTAATATTCAATATTTCTTGTGATTTAAATTTAGGACATCAGTGGTGCTTTTAAGATTTGAATTTTTGTACCTTGTATGTAACATTTCCCAAGATGTCCACCCTAAAGATTTTGGGTTCACGTTTTCAATTCAGTAGTGAGGTTCAGGTGCACCCATCAGGCCAGGAATTCACATATACGTGGTTCTGTAAAAAGATAAAGGAAAATATTTTTTTTTTAGCCACCTGTCAAAGGCTCTCAAGGTGTCAGCAAAAAAATCAAAACCTTTTCTCCTGAAATATTTGGTCTTATTCTAAAAACTGTTTTTTGGTCTAGTTCTAAAATCACAATGGCAAGAAAATGCTTGATTCCATTCAAATCAAGTTTGGAAATCATTAGAAAATTCAATTCACTTTGAACTGCCCTGGAATAAGAAACAATTCAATCTACTTATTTTTGTATTGTTTTCTTTCTTAATGTTGACAAATTTCAAATGACTTACATTTTTTCCTTCTTGGGCAACATGGTATTTTATAAATTTACTTTCACTGATATTAGAGAATTTCAAGATTTTCAGGTCATCAGTAAGTTTGAATGACACCTAAACACAGATAATGAGTTCTGTATTCATAGCAATTAAGGTTATTATAGAATACACTGCATTAGGTTATAGAGTAAAAGTAAGTGCAGACACAATGTTTGGCATTCTATATTTTTATTTATATATACACGCTGTCATATTTTTCATGTAACCATTGGAAGACTACAAAACCTGTCAGACTTAGCTCAAATTTTGTACTTAAAACAATTAGAAATATTAGTAACTGAGGCTTCTTCATCAACAGAGACTAAGCCTCACCTTATACACCTAATAGTATTGATTTGTGCAATGCACCAAGTTTTCCATTTAACAGTAGCTGAAGTTGCGGAATATGTGAAAGTTAATGATTCTCTAGAGCTTATTACATGCATTTTCAATTTTTTAAGCAGCAACATTAGATTTTCCAATGCATACGCCATACATGTGACATATTCACCATTATGCACCACATATTTCAACATATGTAGATTTAGTTATTTTTCAAAGTAGACGGCTCTATCATCTCACCCACATATTACAAGTCAGAGAATCTTACTCAGCAAACTTTATGAAATCATGGTCCTACCTCAGCTCACACAAATATTTAAAAAAACAAGTCAATGGTGGACAGTTAAAGGTACTTGTTAAAAGTACTTAATGTTTGCATTTCTATGAATTAATTATTCACAGTATATAAGTTACACATCAACAGACCTTTAAAAATACATGAAGAGAGCACTTCAGAAGAGGAATCACCTAAGCCAACAGATCAACTAGACAGTAGAAAGTTCTGCAAACAGGTCAAAAGAAAGTGGGTGCTTTTTCTTTCTAAGTCTCTGGGAAGCACCACCCAGGATTCATGGCTCCTTCCCTAGATCATGAAGACAGCAAGTTCTTTTCAAAGTCTGAGCAGGGCTGAAGGCTAGCCAGGCCAAAGGAGAGTTCTGCATTCCGATTTGAGAGTGTGGAGTGTTTCTCATGCTCTTGGCTAAGTGCTCTTACCATAAAGTAATAATCTGTTGTTCTTCCTCTAGCACAATAAATATGTATTATTCCATGCTAAGGGAGGCTCTAAATTTCTATTTTATTTTGCATTTAGTCAATCAGAAGACAGATACGTTATTTTAGTCCTTTTCTATTTTTCATTCTCTTTACCCATTTTATTTGAAAACTGCAAAGTAATGGCAGAACTGACGTGTTATTAGGTAAACTGTTCTAATAATTTATTTCCTAAAGTATCAAGAATTTGTTCTTTTTGCAGCTTGGATCTGCTTTGCTTCTATATGTTGTCTTTGCTTTATGGAAGGACATGCAAACCAGAATTTTTTATTGTAGGAAATAATAATGCAACCTTTGTTTTAGGAATGAAGAGTAATAAATTTGAACTTATATAACAGAATACCCAAAGATTTTTAGTCAGTTTGACATTAAATATGCATCTGCTAAAAACAGTGCTTTCACATCAGCCTATAGAAGATGCAGCACAGTGTCGGATTAAAGCATTGAAATTTGGTTGCATGAATTCTGTTACAATACAGAAATTTTGATTTGTATGGAAAAAGGGAAAAAAGTAAACATTGCATTCAGCAGAAAAAAAAAATAATTAAAAAAAGAGCTGATATTATTTCTCAGAACTGTTCTTCCTACCTACATGTTTTTTTTATTCTAGATGATGGACCTTATTTTAATATATATATAACTTCACTCGAAAGTTATAAATAAATGAAGTAACTGATAAGTAAAATATAATTAGACTATATCTAGTACACAAACAGTTTTCCCCAACTGATTACCATAATTATATCTGAGTCCTAAAAACTCAGAATTAATTCTTCTTATTGGAAATTTATTCTTTTATATTTTCTTATTTTGAGAGATAATTAGGGTACTTGAATATTGCAACACTGGGGTTTATTACTAAAGTTTATTTAAGCCAGTTTATCTATCCCAGTTATAATTAGGATTAACAACTAGACACAGTAACTCAGATGAATTCCAATGACATTGTTCTTCTCTGTTTTCTGCTAATTTACTGTGTGAATTTGATAAATTTTAACAGTCAGAAAAGTGAAAAACTACCCCCCTTGGCTAAAGCCAAGAACAGTTCAGATGTGCTAAATCAGGTCCTCCAAACAGCTGTGCCAGTGTTCCTCTGTCCAAAACTGCTAGTTGAGTCTTGGGTCTTAACTGAACAGGCTGCCAACTGCATGAAGTAATGCCAGATTGTATGGAGTATAACCAAACACCTACTTGGACTTATATTTAGACTAGTAAACATGATGCATTTGTGTCCCAGGGTCAGATTTAAGCCTCGATCTCCAAAAATATATCCTACTGTATTGACCAACTGTGCCATCTAGCTCCCTTTTAAGGTAATCCTATTATGTAATGAATTATGAAGAGAGATTTTAGCACTACTGAATTTGAGTTAAATAATCCTCCAAAGCAGCTGGATACTAAATGAAAATATATCTGCTGTACCTGGGCCAAGTCTGAAAACATCAGTATTTTTCTGCTTTTTTTTACACAGATTAATTCAGCATTACCTAATTTTTACTAGGCAGGTATTCATGTAAAAGGCTAAATCTTCTACATATTCAATAAAATCCTCTAAATAAATTCACTCAGGTCTCAAAAAAAGTTCATAAAACTGAAAAGTACACTTGTGTTTCATGGATGTAAAGGACAAACAGACTTATCTCAAATGTTAAACTGGAAAGTCTTTCCTTTAGATTCTTATCACTTAATGGTCATTTAAACACCAGTCTTCCTCTAACAATCCATTAGGTGTGACACAGGAACAAAGATTTATCACCAAAACTGGTTCAGCTGTTACCTGATATTAGCACCTGGAGGAAAACAAAACAAAATAAACTAAACCCCACAACCCTCCCAAACCTCACAACCCCCTTTTCTTATTTAACAAGAAACACTTCTAAGGGCCTTGAAACCAATTCAGAAAACCAGACAGAAGAGGAGAAGTTTGAAGCATTACCATGAAAATACTGCAACTGCAAGACACAGTTATGGTAGTTTAAGGAATAAAAGAAGTTGAGGTTCCTTCTGAGACAAAAACTCAAAGGTGAATCCTTCACATTGCCAGGAGGCTTGCACTTGATAAGCTCTCGCCACTAAAGGAGGATCTAGATAGGGTGTTCTTGCAAGAACTGTTTATTGACTGAAAAAGAAAACAATGACAAAATATAGTTTATTCAATGAAGTAAAGGATGGCTCAGTGTGGAATAATTATCTCTCTGAGAAATGGGTTCTGTGCAAGTTTACCATCTTAGTCAAAGAGGTACGAACAGTAAACACAACACACTCTTCATGAGGAAGTCGAATACACTGCTGAATGACACCTGCTAGGAGATGGAAACACATGTTCGGCCAGGAGGTTGCCCTTCAATGTGCACAGAAAGCTGCTGTGGTAGCACACCTTCTCCTTGTCTAAACCCAGCCAGAACTGCAGAGACAGAGACATATGCCCATATATTTGCTCAAAGGTGCAATTGATCATCAGATTCTCCCATTAAAACTGATGGTAGTGGCTTAATGGGTTTGTGAGCCTAAGCTGGTGGGTTTTCTTGCATGAGTAGACAGAAGTACCAAGGCACACATGTGCACACCTGTACATGTGTGTGTGTGCAAACACACACACAAAAACTAGAATGTGGAATTACATAAACTCAAAATTACACATCAACCACACTATTTCTATCTGATTTCTTCTGTCTTATTTCTGTCTTTAAGGCTTTCAGATGGATAAGAGACAAATTAAGCATTGATCTTACCGTCTGAGCAGTGCTCTTTCCCAGATGGCAAATTCTGATGTGTAGTCAGTTTAAAATGCTCAATGACGGACTCTGCCAGTGGCATCAAGAGAAATTATGGCTGAGCGTTGTAGGACTTTAAAACTTGAAACGATCTCTCATTAACAGAACCAAGCACAAAAAGGGGAGCACTCAGAAGTGACTGCATAGTTCTGGGAGGCTAAGAAGGAAAGTTTAAGCTACAGTGAACTTTCAGCCATGCACTAACCCTGTCTAGTTGACACACTGAAGTCTCAGCGTTAGTGTGCTAATTAGGAGTCACCAGAAAGCCATGGTGCTCCTGCCATGCACTTTTTCACCTATCTTAAATAAGCTGAGAAAAGCTTCACTGGTTTTTATGTGAGTCAGGAGTTTCCCTCACACCAGCAGATAACTCAGCTGGAGAGCTAGGGTAACTGTTTCAGCTACCCTTGAAGCAGCACAAACCCAGTATCCAAAGTGTTCAGAAGAATACCATCCCAGTCTCTGAAACATAATATTCTAAGAGGAGGAGCCAGAACATTAAGCAGTGGTTAAAGCCTCAGGGTATTACTGGAAATGTAAATGAGAAATACCAGTTGAATGCTGATCATCTTTTGCACCGACTGAATTTTTTCCTTAGATGACCCCAAGGGAGAAAGTAGAATTCTCTAGTGTAACCAGAAGATATCCACATCAAAGGCTTGACTAAGTTTTGAGCTCACAGGGGAATCAGAGAGGTATCCCCTTTGTAGTTTGGCAACATGTACATTGAATTAGACGTAAACTGTGATAAAGGCATTAAGCTAGCTAAATTCAGGCTACATGGCTGAATAATAGAAATACAGGGAGATAACACAAATGCAATGGTATGTTTTAAGTAATATTTCAGATTTTTTTCTATGGGCTTCAGGAAAATTGTCCTTTTACTGATGTGTTATTTCACTGTGAATTACTTCTATTTTGCAAGGGAAGAGAGTGATACTTTTCTATGAACATTCTGTACCAGCTCAGGCCACCCACAATCCAACATCAGAGACGCTGGTCTTAGCAGAGAAAAAGGCCTATTAGTTTCCTTACACTGATGTGTGAAATGAGAATAACTCACACTTAAATGCAGCTACAGGGGAGGATCCTCAAGCCACTCTTCCCTGCAATGATGCATCCTATTATTTGGTATGTGTGTTAAAAAAGTGAAAAAGGAATATTTTTCTCACGTAGAAATACCCACCAAAAGCATAGCAGAAATGTGTCTGAGACAAACAATATGAAGGTTCTGAGAAGGAAATATATGTAATGTATAGATGGTAGCAATCAATTTTTTTTTTTTGTCATTGCACATTATAGTTTACCTACAACTTCCGTCATGAAGATTAAACTGATGATGGAAGTTAAGAGAAAGTTATGAATATTTTGGTAAAGGGTTTTTTTTAATCAGTTCAGTGCATACTGATACTAATTCATGAACTTCGTGGTCCTATTATCAATGATTTATGAATCACTGTTAAGAGAGAAACTGAATTTTATTACATATATTTTACTATTTCACCTTAAATCTTCTGGAATTTCCTCCACCAATAACTGGCATGTGAATAACTCAAATAGCCAAGAATTAATGAAATGAGAGAATAAACAAAAGAAGAACCAACATCCAAGCTGCCTGAAAAAACACTCACTTTTCCCTGTACTTTGAAATTTACACTGGCCTGAAGCCCCGAAATGGCAATATGCAATACAGCACCTGTGACAAGTCTAAGACTGATATCTTCTGACCTATCAGGCCAGAAAAGGAAGATAAGAGCTTTCTAATAGAAATAGTCCTAATTTTATCTGTTAAAAAAATTGAGCTTTTAATGGTACTATGATACTCAGTATGAAAACAAGATTTTACATTTTTAAAGGGGTTTGGGGATATCATTAATAAACTTAATTTCTCTGTGGCTTACACATCACAATTGAGAACATGCCTACAATCAACAGAGGGATTAAAATACCAAAACCTATTGTATCTTAAAATATTCTTAGGCCCCAGGCCTGCACTTTTAAACTTAATAGCAGGAACCCCACTTATTCTGCTGAATCAGACCCTACAGTGCTACTACACTAACTGGGCACCAATTTATTTATTTATTTGCCTTTCATAAATGTAAGTAAGATATGGAAAAGGGTTTGTTGGCTTCTGCTTGTAATGAAACACACAACTCACTTCTCGCTGAGTATTCTGAGGATTTGGCTCTTTGCTTAGTGTCCAAGTTGATGAGGTGATGAGATAGCTAACTTACCTGGCTAATGCCATATCTTTAAGCTATACCTCTTGAGCATTGTCTGAATTTAATTTGTCTTGAGAAAGACTTGTATTAGCCAATATAGCTTCAAAAAGACTAATATTAATTAACCATTGTGTATGTGTTAACCCAAGCAAGAAAAG